>JAJLRV010000114.1:135842-220268 GCA_030567235.1 Hanseniaspora clermontiae | reverse complement strand
AAAAAAAGAAATGTTTTGAAGAGACAGAAAAAAAAGAAGAAGCAAGGAATACTTACAGATTAAAAGCCGTACATACAGTTTCCCAATCGGGTAGTGGTCACATGACAGCACTATTTGCCAAATCTCCTTAGCTCCCAGTATCTCAAGGGAGGGAACACCACAAAAGACACACCCATGGCCAGCCACATAGCTATATCACCATCATCAAGTCTCTTCGCAATTGGACCCACCCAGTAGGTCTGTGACATAGATGCTGCAATCACACCAACAGAGCAGGCAAAGGACACAAAGGCTGCAATCCCATAGGTCAGCTTGTCAAAGTCATTCCATACCTCCCAGTTGTATCTTATTTTCAGGTGCTTCAGGAAAATCATGTGGTCTTGCTTGCTGATCTCCTCCTTCGTTGGGAACTCCTTTGTGTACAGATGCAGGAACTTTCTTCTGAATACAACGTTTTCCACAAGCAAGATAGCAAAGTAAATAGAGATCCAATAACCAATCATTGGCAAGAAGTTGCCCAGAATGGCGGAGAAGTGGTCTCTTCCAACCAGGGCAATGACCAGGTACAAAATGTTGACTGCAAATGCCCACACGTATCTAGGAACCTTGCTCAGTCTTCTGGAGGCCAGCTGTATACCAAATGCGGCTGAGTATGTGTTGATAATGTTGTTGGAAATCAGGGATAGCAGCAAGATTACTGCCAAGAACTTGGCGAACCCAGAGTTCCACTTGTCAAAGGACTTGAACAGCAAACCACCCATTCCATACTTTTCGTACTCGGTGGCCCAGTCCTTGTTTGTCATGGCAACAGTAGCAATCATTACACCAACAACACCAACAAAGGTTGTTGAAAGAGCCAAGCATACCAATGTGATCAAAAAGATGTTTCTCTTTTTGGTTCTTTCTGGGAACAGAATGTAGTAATCAGAGGCAATACTACCCCATGTGGAGGTGATACTGTAACACAAGGAAAAGAACGATAGCTTGGCTCCTAGTGTGTTTTCATGTGGGGCCTTGTAGGAGTAAAGAGCCTCTTTATAGTTGGCACCTGTGGAAATGTACATCAACATAAAGGTAATGAACACAGGAATGCTGAAATACATTTCTACCTTCAAGACCTGCTTGATACCCAAGGTTGCAACGAAGTAACTGACCAGTGAAATAAGCAAGATCCCAACCCACAGCGGAATGCTTCCATTGGAGATGCTGGCCAGGATTTCACCACCAACAACGGCATTGACCACGGACCACCCCAAGACACCACATATGCTGACCAGGGCAATGAACTTAACTAGATGAACACCAAACAGGTATCTAGCGGTGACCATTTGTCTGCAGCCGGATTGCGGGCCCATGATGGCGCAGTATGCTGCAATCACACAGCCCAGCCACATGCCCAGCAGGCCTATGGTCAGACAGCTTATGAAGTCGAGGCCAAAGAGCAGCGGCCCAAGAATAAAGGAGGACATGGAGGACAAACCCCCGGCGGCGGAGAACCAGAAGCCCACGACTTGGATGTAAAGGTTGGCAAGGTCCTTGTATGAGGAGACTTCTCTGTGTTCTGGAGGGACACGCTCGATCCCACGGGACTCAACGAGCCCATCGATTCTGTTTGACAGATTCTTCAGTTTTGTATACAAAGTCATTGTAGTTGTTATTGGATTACTCTGTATTTTTTCTTTCTGTTATTTTGGTTTTTTTACACCTGGTTTATATATAATCAAACTGTGGACAATGATGTCCCGTGCACGTGCGTGACTGGAGTTCAAAAAAAGAAGAAGACAAAGTGAGTCATAGCCAAAGAAGTCACGGAGTTTTTTTTTTTTTTGAACCAGAAGTTCGTGCACCACACACAAAAAAAATACACACACAGAGGCTTATCTTATCTGTAGGGTATTCACGTCACTGAACATCTTGCTTTTGTACTTGAATTCATCAGACACATCACTGTTTCCAGGTCTTAGAGCCTCTATCAGTCTATCCAAAGTCTCATCAAATGACTCATCTGCTTTGTGTTTCAAAGACAAGTTGTACTGTCTCCGTATGTAAAACACTCTTGTTATTTTTCTACTTTTGATGTTCCCCAGAATTTCATCAACCTCACTAAGCTTGCTTAGGTCCAGGTAGTCAAATACAATCCACTTCAGATTCTGGTGGTAGTTCAGATGGCCCGTGCTGATGTCTTTTTTGAACTGCTCAAGGGTATTCACATAAAAACAGCCCTGCAAGTTGCTTACTTTGCTGAATTTTGTTTTATGCAGATCACCTATTTTCTTGATGATCTCTTCCACTTGCTCTTGATCATTCACAGCAATGCAGCAGACAGGGGTCTTTTCAGTCACCCTCAGGCCTTGGTTTTCCTTCAAGTGCATAAAAACAGGCAGCACAATGCTCAGAATGTCTATCTTGGCCACCCCGGAGTTATCCACACACACAAGACCTTTATGTTTACCCTCCTGGGTGAGCTCGTTCAAAGTGTACTGGGTTATTGTGTCCAGTTTTAGGTATCCGTCATGGCCATCCAGCTTTCTCACAGGATGGTACCGCTTGTCATTCACCATTGTATTTATCTCTACTCGGTGCAGCTTTGCATACATATCCCAGCAGGACTTTGTCATTTGATCCAGCGGCTTGTTTTTCAGCAGACTCTCAAACGATGCCTCCGCAGACGAATCTCCGCGGATGGCCTTGGTTCGCTTTGGAATTCGTGTCAACTTGTCAACCTTTTTGGAGGTTTGTAAATCGAGTATCAGGTCGTCCAGGTCCTTTTCCCCGTCGTTATCAGTGGCTTTGCCTGTACTTGCTGCTTGTGCTTGTTTGGTGACATTTGTCTTCTTTACAGGCTGCAGTATCTTCATATCGTTTGCTTTACTTTTGAGAAGCAAAAGCTCTTTAACGTCCAAAGGTCTTCCCATGATTTCAAAACAACAGTATATATATCGTGTCTGGCTATTAACCTTGCCAACTTAGTTTTCTTTTGTGATGTATGCAGCAAAAGCAGAGTTTTTATATACCTGAACTTGTTATGGTAATGATCTTCAATGATTGCAGAGTTCTTCATACACGATTGGTCAACAGCCAAAAAACAATAATCTCCTTTCCCATCGCGATTTTTTAGTGATAATTTTCTGTTTAGAAAAAAAAAATGTCAACTAATTTCAATTATTTTTTCAAACTTCAAAAACAGGGGGAACAAGACAGTACTGACTCATTACCATTAAACCAAAGAAAAACCCCAAACAACGAATATAAGAAACAAAAAATGGGAGATTGTGCACCAAACTTTAATCCCTTGTCTCAACTGAACAAGCATATCAACAACTCAAACTCATTCGTGCAGAAACAACTGAACAGATCGAAGAGCGAGCGTTCTTTCCTGCCTAGCCAACATCATCAAATGATGAGCTCGCCTGGGAACTCACACATGAACAATCTGTCCCAATCCATGTCAAATATTAGCATAAACAGCTCCTGGAGCCAGGACTACAACGACTCAAGACACACTGGACGTAGTGCATCTATCAGAAGCAACGACATTCTCAAGAACAACTCCACATTGAGTCTCCAGCGCTCAATGACGCCTATGTCCATGGAGTCTACTCCGGGTTTGAAAATGATGGGCAGCAATGCAATGTATAAGTCCCAGCTTTCCTTGATGAACATGAACAGGATGAATCAGGACATGATCACCCAGGAGGAGGTCAACAAACAATGGGAGTCGAAGTTCATGGAGCATGAGGGTCTTGTGATGGCTGAAGATGTTGCCGCTCAAGCAGAACAACAAACCAACAATGTGGCAATGGATGAGTCTGTGCAGATTGATAAGTTTGAGCAGGTTTGGAATGATGTTTTGGAGTACAGCGAGCTGCTTCGTCGACAAAGTGCGTACATACCCTCGCGGGAGAACAAATTCAAGGATATGCCAAATGCATATGAAGTGGGCATAGAAATTTTGAGACAGGGCGGTAAGCTTGCAGATGCCATTGAGTGCTTTGAGTCAGCTGTTGAGCAGGACCAAACACACACGGATGCATGGATACAGCTTGGGCTGTGCCAAATCAAAAATGAAAATGAATGGCAAGGAATAACAGCTTTGGAAAATGTAATGAACAACCAGAGCATCTGCATGCACAAGGACTACAACGATCGAAGCGTGGATGCTGTGGTTGAGCTGGCTACATGCTACATCAACGTTGGAATGGACATGAAAGCCTTCAAGATGTTTGATGATTGGATCAATACATCATACGACAAGTGGGCACACGACTACAAGACGTTTGGGGACAATCAAGTCTTTGATTTGGAGAATGAGGACTATGAGCAAGAGAAGTCAATTAACCAAAAGTTGATGGAGAAGTTCGCATTTGTTGCTAAAAGAAACCCTCTGGTATTGAAGGACAAAAGCTACCAACTGATCACTGGGCTTTTGAGCTACTGCTTAGATGATTATGAAACCAATGTGATGAGCTTCCAAAGAGCTCTAGAACTAGATCCAAGTGACGAAATTTTGTGGAACAGGCTGGGTGCAACACTAGCAAACCACGGGAAGTATGGAGATGCTGTGCACGCATACAAGGAAGCTTTGAGAATCAAGCCAAGCTTTGTAAGGGCCAGATACAACCTAGGAATCTCACTGATGAACATTGGCTGGTTCAAGGAGAGTGTGGAGAGCTTTTTGAGCTGCAGCAAGCTCCAAATAGGAGAAGGAGAGGCTGTGGACCTGAAAAAGAGTGGAAACATCTTGGATGGGCTAACATCTGTGTTTGTGTCCATGAACCGACTGGACCTTCTGGAGAAGCTGACTGCCTACAAAGAGGGCAAGGTGACGATTGATGTTTTTGCGAAAGAGTTTAAATTCTGATTTGTGGTATGTTTATATATCGAGCATGTATTATAGGTTGTTAGATGTTGATCATCGGAGATACTGCATGCTTTACTTTTCAGGGTATTAAAAATTTTCTACTCCTATTTTTTTTTTTGTTTAAATTTTGCGTCACTTTGCCATTGCAACCAAAAAAAATAACCCCCCAACTCTAACATCTCGATTTTTTGTTTTTTTTTTAGAATCATTTTCATTTGATCTTAACTGACAAAACATTTAAATAGCAAAAAGCAACAAATCCATAGACAACTCTTCATTTTTCTCCCCTCTGTTTTTTTTTAAATAAACCCATCAGTTAGCTGACTGTATCTATCCTCACAAAATAACATATACGAAAGATACAGAAAACATGCTTCTTCCGATCACGAATGTTACTAGCAAGACTAGTCAGAAAAAACAGCTGTACAAGCTAAACCAGTTTTTAAACAACAACAAGAGAAAGATCTTGGGGTTGATAACTCTAGTATTCTTCTTGTTTTGGATCTTACCAAAGTCATCACATGATGCTGTCTACCAGTCATCAACCTCACCATCATTGGTTTCCAAGTTGCTTCACGGTGCCAAGAAGTCTCCCAAAGTAATGGTCATATTGGCTGCCAATACTGGCGGTGGTAGTGTTTTGAGATGGAAGTCCGAACAGGAGTTTGCCATTGAGAAGCTATCCATCTCTAACAAAAGAAGCTATTGCCTGAGACACGGCTATGGTCTTGTCGTCAAGGATTTGACCACATCCAAGAGATACTCACATGAATATAGAGAAAGTTGGCAAAGAGTGGACATTGTCAAGCAAGCCATGCGTGAGTTCCCAGACACAGAGTGGTTCTGGTGGTTGGACATCGAAACTGTGATTATGGAGCCCCACTTGTCTCTTGAAGAACACATTTTCAACAAGTTGGACACTGTAGCTGAAAGAACAGTCCAACACCACAACCCATTGGCCTTGCCTTTGAATATTCCACACGTTGATTATACAGAGCAACCAGACTTGCTGGTTACTCAAGACTGCACTGGGTTCAACCTGGGCTCATTCATAATTAGAAACACCGAGTGGTCCCACTTATTATTGGACATGTGGTGGGATCCAGTTGCTTATGAACAGAAGCACATGGTCTGGGACCACAGAGAGCAGGATGCCTTGGAATTCATATACGCCTCTCAGCCATGGGCTAGATCTAAAATTGCATTCCTGCCAACCACCACGATCAATGCTCTGCCACACGGTGCTTGTGGAGAAGACCCTAACAAGCACTTGTACCTGTACAACTCTTTAGCGAACCACTTTGTCGTGAACATGATGGGCTGTGCCTACGGCAGAGATTGCTGGCAAGAAATGCAAGCATACACGGCTCTGTATGAAGTAAAGAACAATAAGTGGCACAACATGATATTCGGTATATAAGAGTGTATAAAATAGACTTTGCTATGTGATATTATTTTACTAGTATTTAAATGTAGAATGCCGAAAAACGTGACATGTCTTTTTGCAGCGTGTAACTCCGCTTCCCTGATTTTTTTTTTTTTTCTCTCTCTTCCATTTTCCATTTTTTCCATCCTTTCGTTTTGAGGAAAGCATAAAAAAAAAATAAACAAACAAATAGTCATATATGTGACATTTGTTTACCTTCCTTAAAGAACAAAGCAAGCAATAATAAAAATTTAAAATACCATACAACATAAAGCACTACCCGCTTCAAGTGTGAAAAAACAATATGGATCAGCAACAGCCAACTCTAAGGCTACCAAATGGTAGTGTTATTACGCATTTTCAAATATCCAATAACATATCTTTTCCAGTGAACTTCACAATGGACAATATGACTTCTAAACTTATACAGACAGATGCTTCAAAGCGAATTCAAGACAACCTTACACGATTCATGGTTAATTATTCCAATTTTAAGAAGATGGACATGAATAGCTTGTTTAACTTCAATGGTATTATGATTCCCCCAATTGTCATCTATACCTTCTTCACAAGAGAAAATGACTTCAGCAAAATAAATTGGCAACCTATAATTGAACGGATTAATACCAATGGCAGCAACTCAGCTGGTCTCTTACAAAAAATGGAACATATCTGGAATATTTTTATACAGCCGTTTAGCTATTGGATCCACAATGACCCTGTCGTCAAGGAGCAGTACAGAAACAGCAAAGCAGAGATAGAAAAGGCCGTCTTTGAACAGAAGGACAAGCTTTCTGTGAAGCTGCAGATGTCTTTGAGAGAAAAATATGGTATCAATCTACCCCTTCCTAATCAGTTACAAGCCAAGATAAATCAACAAATGAATACCATGAAGAACAACCAGCATCAACCTTTGTCCGGAAACAATAATTACAACGGAAGTAATAATAACTCTATGATGGGGTCAGCTGCACACACTTCTTTGTCAAGCATCAGCCCAATGACTCCTGGGAATGGGGATAAGCCTGCACCAAAGAAGAGAGGAAGGAAATCTAAAAAAGAAAAAGAAGCTATCCTTCTTGCTCAGCAACAGCAGGCTATGATGAATGGAACGCCAATACCTGAGGCTTTAACACCAGATGCAGCCAACAAGAAAAAGAAAAAGCCAACCAAGAAAGAAATTGAAAAACAAAGGAAACTTATGGAGATGGAAATCAAATCCCAAACTGAGTTTTTGGTCAGAAAGCTTGCAGAGAAAAAACAAGCCTTGCCCAAAGTAACAAAGCCAAAGAGTATCAGAAACTATAAGCCTATTGAGCTGAATATGGATACTTTGGAAAAGAACCCTATAAATTTCAAAGAGCTCCAAATCGTAAAGCAACTTGAATACCTGAGTCCTAAGTTTATCCCTGATGTTTCCCAACCTTTGGAACAGTCAACTCATACCCTAAACTCCTTGTTGATGATTTCATTGAGTGACAGTGTTTATGACACTAACATAGTATATGGATTCATTGAGGATTTGGTTAAGATGGCAGATTCTTTGATTGTTGATTTGCTGGAAGGCGAAATGAACAAGTTTGAAAGTGAAGGTTCTTTCGATAATGAATCCAAGATGGACGAGGTTCCTAAAGAAAGTGAAACCACAGTCGTTAGCGAAGGTATAAAAATTGTTGTTGATGCTTTAACAGGTATTGAAGTAAAACAGGAAAATGAATCTCCTGATCAAAACGACGTTGCCGAAATCACTTCCATTAAAAAGGAAACTATAATCAAAAATGAAGAAACAATAAGATCGTTTAAGAATTCTTTTAATATTATTACTGAATACAAAAACACTAACAATGGGCAAAAAGGTGTAAAAACAAAAAGCCTACAAGACGTTTTTATCAGAAACTTTTATGATTTGAATAAACCTATAATAACTGAGAACTATCTTTTCAACACTTGTGAAAATGAAGAGTATTTCAAAGTATTACAACTGTTAACTATTATGACAGTCTTTAGAAATCTTTCAATAGATAAACATAGGTTTTTGGCTTTCAACTATTCATATAGCAACGTGAATAAGCAATACAAAAAGAATGTCACATCCTTTCCAAAACTTTTCAAGTTGTTCAACACGTTCACATCCTCATGTTCCGCTATTATCTTGAAACACACCAACTCCATAATATACTCTCAGTACATGAAAACTTGGTTGGCTTTGACCGATAATTTAGGCGAAGTATTGAAGTTCTCTCCTGCTGAAGACTACAACTTTGAGTTCTTTACTGAATTGATAGAAAACTTGAAGTTTTTCATCAGTAGAGAAAAACACCCGTTGTTGGACAAAACTGGCTTTATGAACAAACAAAAAGTCAGTGTTGGTGGGTATGTTTCAGATATTCTGCTCAAAATGTACTACACAACAGAGAAAAACAGCAGATTTATGGATACCCTTATGACCAGAGAGCCAGACCTAACCAACTCTATAGTCAAGCTGTTGATGTTTGATGTGTTAAACTATGAATCCATTGAATGGGCAAAGCTCTCATTCAATGATTTCGATTTCTTACTTCCTCAAATATTGCAATCCCTAAATTTTGTTAAGCTGATCATTGAAAAGAAAATCAACGAATTAGACAATTACGTGGAAAAAAAGGAAGAGTTAGAATCCAAGACGAATGCTTTCTACAGCAACTTCGAAACCTGGGTTAAAGATTACGGGTTTATGAACAAGATGGCTTTGCTTTTCCAATTCTCCTACAAGTTTTTCAGGGACTTGCCAAACAAAATGAAAGAAATGAACAACCAGCAAATCAGATACATCGAAGAGCATTTCCTAAGGAACTACCAAAGTTTCTTGGAGTCTATTTTGAATATCTTCAACCTGATCTACGGTGTTTTGAAGACTTATCCTAGTAGAGAGACTCAGCAGAGCATACTAATTTTTGATTGTAATTTCATCAGAAAGAATATCATTCTGGAAATGTTGCTGTCGTCAAAGTTCAAGCCTCTTCAACCAAAGTTGATGATTTTGTTGGATAATCAACACAAAATACAAAAATTACAAACATGATCTATATACAATTGCTTCTTTTTTTTTTTTAATGTTCTCATTCAGCTAAACTCTTTATTTTGGATTTTATTTTATAAGTTATGTCTGGGTCGCCATCAAGAACAGTATCCAATTCATCAAGCTTATCAACTAAATTCTCCCAAGTTTTGAAGTGCTTGACTATATCAAATGCTTGTAGTTGAGATATTTCAATTAAGTTGTAAATAACGTCTTTGATGTCTATGTCATTGTTCACTGCTATTTCTTCCGTTTCTATAAACTCTTCCTTGACGTTAGCTGTAGGAGCACTTTCAGCTACATCATCATCGTCTATGAACAACTTGCTTTGCTTTGTTTTCTCCGGGTTTTCGGTTCTTGAAGAACTTGGCTTGCCTTTGCTTGTAGCCTCATCAAAATCAGGCTCCATCTGACCAGCTTTCAAAGATAAGAATATGTTCACTGTTTGCAAAGGCGAACTGCTCCAAACCACTCTAACAAAAGGCAGCTTTATCAAGATTTGGGACAGTCTATCCAAGAGTCTCATGTCCCCGTAATCCTGTAATCTAAATCTTTCGCCGAACTGAAACTCAATTAACAGCACGACTCTTTTATAGTATTTGTTCATAGCCTTTAATTGGTCCCGCAATCTTCCATTGTTCAAAGAAGAAGTCAAATCAGGGATACTCTTTCTTTCTACTGCTATTTCAGGGGTCAAAATATAATCACCAACAAACAGAAAAGCAGGCTTAACTACAATGTTACCCAACCTAGAAAGAAGTCCAGGCAATGGGGAACGGAACTCACGAGTATCAATGATGACTGTTGGCTGCTTTGATATAATCTTACTGGAGTTTTTGGATGCATTACGGAAGTTCTTCTCTTTGACTATATGCTCAAAAGACGAAATATCTCCAGCTATACTATCCTGATCAGTTCTTAGTGATTGTGAAGTATAATCCATGAAAAATTTGGGGATGTTGTTCTTTTCTTTAAGCAGCTTCACAAATGCTTTTTTTTCACGTTTTAGTTGTGCCAAATGACTCTGTTCTTCAATAGTGTCTCTATAGTAAAACATAAATATCTTGGTGTTTGCATGCACTTGTTTGTATAGATCTAGTTTTCTAATAAATTCCAAATTTGCTTCGTACAAAATAATGTATCTTGGCTGCAATGAGTTCAAAACATTTTGGGCTTCTTCCGAACCATACCTACACACAACAAGAGTATCATCTGGCTTCAAGAAAGATAGTTCGCTTTGTTTCATGTTTATATCGCCCGCGTCCTCTGATTCAGCATACAAGTTTTGTAGTACAATTTCCAATTCGTCGTTTACGTTTTGCACAGAAACATTTTTCAGTTGAATATCCCCATCGCCACCCATGTTCCACATTTTTTGCACACTTTGTATAGACTCATCACTTCTTATTCTTCTTCTCTTATTCTCATCATTTCTTATTCTGCTTTGCACATTTAATGGATTTTTTGTAAACGTTGTTGAGAGTTGTGCTTCCTCATCTTTAGAACGAATTTTCTTATTGACAGCCTTCAACATATTCTCTTGCTGTTTTTGTTCAGAAATCACAAAATTCAACTTTCTTTGCATGTACTTTCTCAAATCTTTTTCAGCAATAACTTTTTTGATTTGATTTAAAGTACTAATATCTTCACACATGATCAATATAGGAGAGTCATCGTTTTTGTCTCTTTTTTCTTCCTGACACTCTTTAAGTATTTTCTTCAGCTGGATCCATTTCGGTTGCAACTCTAAAGTGTATTTTTCTTCAGAGTTTGGGTTTATAAGTCTCTTTTTAGCTGTGTTAATAACTGTGTTAGACTCCTGTGTCAGGATCCACAAAGATCTCTGTTCGTTTGTATTTGACATATCAATCACATGCTTAAGTCTTCTGTAAAACTCAACAGCATCTAACGTGTATATTTGAAAAATAAACTCTCTCAACTGATTTATATCTCTTCTTAGATTTTTACTGGTACTGGATAGTAAATGCTCAAATGGTTCTAACTTCATGTTCAAGTACTTTATGAAGTTATCATTCAAATAGTTCAGTTTAATACTGTTTTTAATTTTGTCTTTCAGCTCAGGGTCCAAGCTGTCTGAATGATGTCTTGTTTGAATTAATATTGTCTTTTCTTCCTGAAAGTCATTGATGAAGTTCAGAGTTGGATCAATGTTTTTTAAATGTTTAACAGAAACAATCAACTCATTTATACATTTGTTGATCATATCACTTATTGAGTGCTGCAGAGTTAGCATCAACTGAGTTGGTGGAATTTTTACTTCTATCAAACTGCTCCCGTTTGACTCATTAACATAATTTAAATCATTCATTATAGTTTCGTGGAATCTTGGGTATATCAAAAATCTGTCAATAAAAAAAGTCTTACTAGCCGTGACTAGTGGTTGTTCCAGATTATTAAAGTTGTTAACATTTTCCGAAACACACTTCACAAATCCCCAGTTGTTGTTCTTTTTGAAGTGTTCTACAATAAAAACTATGTTGTTGAAAGGTTGTTCAATCAAAAGATCCGCTTTTATGATGAACAGGCCTGTTACTTTATTTAAATCAATGACTCCATTTAGAATGTCTACTATTAGTATTGTTGGGGATATAGACACTAAGCCACCATTGGCGTAAAATTCTCTATAAAATAGCTCTCTTTTGGTAATTGGAATAGCATCTTTTTTGATAGGAAGGTTGAGGTTTTTGATGGACTTGTTAGATGAATTATTGAGAATTAGTTCCTTGAAATTATCTGAAAGTTGATCGTCTATAGCTGTATCGGAGTTGATAATTAGAATAAAGGGCTTTTTATTGTCATTTCCTATGCAAAGTACAAATAAAAGGTTGGATATTATTAGGTATAGATCCAAGCCTTTACATAATATCAGCATACAGTTTTGCAAAATGATCATTTCCTGTAAGATCTGGTATTGATAATCAAGAGTGATAGATAGAGTCACCTTACAAGGTTCGCTCTTTTTGGTTTCATCCATCTTTCAAAAAGCAAGCTAAACAAAAGAGTCAAAAAAAGATTGGATTTGGAGGGTCGTCTTTGGTTTTAAGTTAATTTACCTTGTGTAGTTACAATTAACAATGATGGAACATTAATAATTGTAGTTATAATAACGCGTTTTTTTTTTTGATAATGCTTATAAAAGGAAGGGTGGTATACGAGGGTAACTGTATATGGTGTTTGGTAGCGCACGTGTGTTATCGGACTTAAGCACTTTATGGAATAAATGTCATTCAATAAGGTAATACGTAAAAAAGGAAAAAAAAAAAAAATTGCACTCATCGTTCATTCACACAGTAAGAAAAGATAATATAAGTTACTCATATTGAAGAACTAAAAAAAATACTATACTAAGACCAACTAATACCAAACAAGAAAACTATTATGACCAATATCTTAAATATATCTAATCTATATTCAAAGAAATTAAGCATCAATGGGTCTAAACCCTCTATATCTCTGGAGTTTTTCCCTCCAAAGACGAAGATGGGGCTTGACAACTTGATCAAAAGAATTGAAAGACTTACCATAGCTGTCCAGCCTATTTTTATTACTATAACTTACTCTCAGCTTAATAACAAAAAGACACTGGATCTTCTGGAAATGATAATAACTAACAATACAGATGTATTCAAAAATGTCAACATTTGCTGTCATTTAACTTGTACCAACTCCAGCTATCAAATAATAAACGAAACATTGGATAAATGTTTGAAGCTAGGTATAAAAAACATACTTGCACTAAGAGGTGACCCTATAGATACTGACTCAGCCAACGACAACAATGACTTTAGATACGCAGTAGACTTGGTCAAGTACATCAAGAAGAGACATGGTGATGAGTTCTGCATAGGTGTAGCTGCTTATCCTGAAGGTCATTATAACAACGAGTACAACAGTGTGACTAATGATTATGCATCAAACCAAAGCTACAAAGAAGATTTGGTTTACCTGAAAGAAAAACTGCACGCAGGTGCATCTTTCATAATAACTCAATTGTTTTACAATGTTGAAAACTTTTTGACATTCTATAATGAATATAAGCTTATTATTCCGGATTACAAGAAATACCTGATGATTCCTGGAATTATGCCAATTAACAATTTTATGATTTTTAATAGAGCAACAAAATTGGCCCATGTTGACATCCCCAAACATATTATAGACAGATTTCCTCTTGACATTAGAAATGATGATGACCAAGTTAGAAACATTGGTGTGAACATCATGGTTGAGATCATTGAAAGAATTTATAAAGAAACTAATCAGGAAGTCAATGTTTTCCATTTCTACACCTTGAATTTGGAAAAGTCCATTGCGCAAATTATATCGAAAAGTACATTGCTTTCTCAAATTTTGGAGGACTCGGACTCTGAAGAAAGTGAGAGTAGCTTCGAGGATGCCGTGTACAGCAGTGATGATCAAGCAGAAGAAGTTGATGAAACAACTATCAAAAATTTAGATAATAACATTGACGTTTCTGCCAATAAAGTTTTGCTAAACACGCCAAAGCATACATCTGAAGATATAAAGTTAGCATTAGGAAAAGACTCCGACTTGGAGGAAGATGAAGATATAATTTTTGATAGTGATTCTGATGATCAAGAAAATGAACCTGTAAACATAAAGACCTTCAAAGAGTTGAGTATTGATGCTGGCACCGAAAAGGAAATCGCACCAACATCTGAGCATTACTCTACAAAACTCCAGCAATACAATAAGAAAATCATCAATCCGCCAAAGAGAAAGAGAACCAGGTCATCTCAATCATCCGTAGCTTCGGGATTTTTATCTTCATCTTTAAGCAAAACTTTGAAGAGAAAACCTATCAAGCAACACAAGAAGTTGTTCAAAGAGATATCGAAAGGTACCAATCCTCAATTGGGTAAAACCATTTTGTGGGATGAATTCACAAATGGTAGATTTGGTGATTCCAGATCTCCAGCATTTGGTGAAATGGATGGGTACGGGCCATCATTGAAAGTTGCCTCTCACAAGGCCATTGAGTATTGGGGAAATCCTACTAATGTCATGAATTTGATTGAGATATTTGAACAATACTTATTGAACTCAATCCCTGTGCTGCCTTGGTGTGATTTAGTAGGAATCACTCCAGAAACCGGGTTGATTCAAGAGCAACTTTTGGAACTGATCAATGATAAACAGATTCTAACAACAAGTTCCCAACCGTCATGTAATGGTATAAGTTCAGACGACAAAATCTTTGGTTGGGGTCCGTCCAATGGTAAAGTTTATCAAAAGGCATTTGTTGAATTCTTCATCAGCAAGGAAAAGTGGAAAGTTTTGAAAGAAAAACTAGACAAAAACCAGAAGTTTGGATATTATTGTGGAAATGCTGGTCATTTTGATACTTCATTCAAGAATACTAATGACTCTGGGTCGAGCTGTGTGGTTACTTGGGGTGTTTTCCCAAATTCAGAAGTTCAACAAACCACCATTTTGGAAGAAGAGTCATTCAAAGCTTGGGTTGAAGAAGCTTTCCAACTATGGAAAGAATGGGCCAAAATTTTCCCTAAAAATTCACAACCCCAAAACTTCATCAGTAAGTGCTTTGACGATTTCTTACTTGTAGAAGTAGTCTACCATGATTATGGTGACTTCGATGGGTTATGGGACTTCTTACTTGAAGATGATGACAATGAAATGAATATGGATTAAGTTTTTTTTTTTCTTCTTTTTTTTTTGTTATTTATATATTTTACATGATAAGCAGTATTGACAAATTTACACATCTATCCGATTCAATGGTCTTCAATTTTTATCAAGCTCTACTCTCGTGGTATTTTCTCTTCTCACCTGCTTCCTTTCTATCTAAAGTTTTAGATAACGCTGAATTTCTTGTTTCAAGACTATTTTTCCAAAAATGGATCATCTTTGAATAAAAGTTTTCATTCCATGATGGAATACTTGTTCTTGCCAGTACAACGATCTGCTGACTCCTTTGTAGAATAATAACACCTCTTGTAAATGTAAATTTTTTTAATAATACCTTTATACCTAATATTTTTTTGCATAAAGGAACGCAGCCAAAGTTGACCAGCTCTACTAAAGGAACAATTCCTTCTTTGTCAGGATTCGTATAACAATAATAGTAGGCCCCGGTTTTGTCTTGAAGAGTTATCTTTAGCAGCAGATCTTTGGCTGAGTTGGATGTGTTTGTAATGTTGTTGTCCAAAAGGACTGAGCTGTCCCCATCCCCATTATTTTCTATGTCATCTGCAGCAGATAACTGCTTCACCTTTCTTTTTACTGGCCCGTCTTTTTTGTTAACTCTATCAGCATACTGCACTTCACCAGTGACCAACTCCAATAAGGCTTCAACCTGTGATGATGTAGATTTAGTTATATCTTCTATCATGACAACCTGGAACAGAAAGGAGTACTCTGGTTCCGTGTTAAAGTTCAATGTGTCGAGAACATCTCCCTTGGCACCTTTTCCTTTCTGTTTTTTGCTAGGTAAGATGTTTTGCTCAATATACATCTTGAAAGGAAGTTTTTTATACAGAGATATGAACTGTTTGATTGTGTTGCTTGTGGTTTGGTTTGTGAACAAGCTATGGATCTCATCTGGATCCATAGCAGTAAGATCCTTATTTCTTATTGTATTTTCTATAGAGTTCATAAGAAGAAGAAAAAGAATAGTAAGGTTTTTAGTCTTCAAAAACAGCACGGTGCTTTCTAATGAGATGTCTTTATATTTTTTCGTTATTTTTGATTCTTTGAACAACTTTTTTACGCGTTGATAAGCTTGCTTTATTTTGACGAAGAAAAAAAAAAACACTGAAACAGACTCAACTATTAGTTACATCTCAATCTTTAAAACAACAACAGGCAGTTAACCTAAACAGAGTATTGCACAATGTCTTTGGAGAGTATACTAATTATAAACAAGTCTGGTGGTTTGATATACAACAAAAATTTCAATGCCAATGCTGAGAAGAACATCAACAGCAATGATATGTTGATCTTGGCGAGCACCTTGCATTCAGCATTCACATTGACCAACTGCATTTTACCGGAGGCATTGACAAAGTACAGTGAATCATACATTAAGCCTAAAAGTACACATGAAAACGAAGAAGCTTTGGAGATGAATGACGATGGAAAATCTAAATTACCTATAAAGGTGAAATACTACCCAATAGGGAACAAAGTGAATATAAATACCAACAATATAATTGCTAATAATTTGCTGAAGGAGACAACGATGATGGGGACAGACCTATTTTACAATAAAAAAGACATCACCGATTACCAGCAAGTGTCGTGCATCAGGCACATTGACAGCGATGATCTTGATGTTTATTTCTACCAAACAATAACAGGGATCAAGATCATAAGCATATGCAACAAAAGCACAAAACTAGGTGTGGACAGAATGACATGCTTTATGATGAGAATACACAGTTTGTTGAGTGATTTTGTTCTTAAGAATCCTTTTTATTCTGTTGATATGCCTATAAGAAAGAATCCTGTATTTGAAGATAAGGTCCAGCTGCTAGTACAGATGGAGGCTCTTATAGGCAGGGATAGCGCCTAATTAGGACATTCTCTGCCTATGAAAAAGTGTTGGGGGAAAAGAACCTAATAAATATGTGGGTGTTTTTTTTTTTTTAAGCCACAGTTTTTTCCTATGATTTTTTTTGGATTTGGTACATGCCCGTTCTTTGTCCCTTTAGATAATCACCACAGTTTTTTTATACTTTTTTTTTTTTTTTTGCTTGTTTTGATATTTTATATAACTTTGGTAATCTATGACTGCAACTGTGTGTCAAAAATGGAGTTATGTGAAGTAACCATACCCCATCGAAAGTACATAGATTTGCTAATATAGTCCCTAATGAATAACCCGAATCAGCCTCTGTTTGGTAAGAATTCTAGAACTATCAATTCCCCCATAACGAGCATAAATAGATCCATGTCTCCCATCCCTTCTATATCACTAAACAACAATTCTATAGACACGGGGCTTGCTCCACATAATAGCCTTTACTCCCATCCAAGTGCCAATCCACAGTCACCTTTTACCATGATGTTGAATAATTCATTAAGCCAAAGTTTACCAAGCACAAACATGCGCAGCACTAGCAATACTGGTATTGTTAGTAATCAGCAAGTGCCGTCATCGCCAGGTTTAGTAACCAAAAGTTATAAATTCAATGACAATTCAAAGGAAATTCACAAGTTTATCTTATACATAAAAAACAAAAAACAATTCAACACATCAAAGAAACTCATAGACACGACTTTTTTTGAGCTGTTGGATAGATTTTCCAATAGACAAGTGACCTTACGATCCAAAAGCAAAAGCATAAACAGAAATAGAAACAATGTCCCTGTGGTGGCATTTGATGGTGATTTCAATGATTCCAAAATTGTTCATATCTCAAACGCCAAGAGCAAACAGCACAAACAGTCCATAAGCTTGTCATCAGAAGCATCTGTACAGGAAATCCAAAAGAAACTTGTGTCTCCACCTGCCAACAATCATGCCAGCACCACTGGCCATGTGGTTGACTTTTTCAAGCAATGTGACTTATGCCATAAGTCTTTTGATGATCCTATAAACTACAAACTCCACAAGAAACAGCATGTCATCATGAATGGTGGAAAGAATGTGTGTCCAAATTGTTTCAAAGGCTTCGCCAGAACAGATGCCATGAAGAGACACATGGGCACAAAGACATGTGACAGAAACAGAAAGAAGTTGATTGATGAGAATAATGGGGTAATGCCAGAAAGGCCCCCAACGGAGTTGCAATTGGAGTCTGAGTTAACTACATAGTGTATATATTTAGAATGTCTTTCCTTCTTCAATTGTCGGAATTCCATCTTCGCTGTTGTCTATATCTAGATTGACTTGCTTTAACTTTTTTTGCAAATATTCAGTAGCCTTTTCCAAGTACTCGGTGTTTTGGATACCCACTTGCTTAATGATTCCTGGAACTAGGTCTGTGATGCTTTTATATTCGTACTTGGCATTTGGTATGGCAGTGATGGAGTAGGACTCGGATTGTATGACAGTAGGTTTTTGTATTAAAGTTGATTCAAAGTGTATAATGTTACCGTCAGCGCAGAAAAAGTTGATTTCAGCAATTCTTGGCAATAGAGAGGAGTTGTGGTCCTTCATAACATCTACAATTTTCTCAGTAGTGCTTTGGGTAGTGCTTTGAGTAGGCTTTTTGGTTATTCTTTTCCCACCGACTTTGGTGGTTTTGTTTTTGGCGGATAGCTGTTTTAATTTGGCTAGTTTGGCTTGGTTGACGACCATTTTCTTTGTTTATACAGGTGCTGGTATGTTTGGGGATGTTATCTTCTTGCTTGACTGTCTTATAATACGAGTAAGAAATTTGATAGTTGTTGAGGAGGAAAGCCAAAGAAAAAAAAAAAAAAAGAAAAAAGAAAAATAAAAAGAAAAGAAAAGAAAATTTTTCGTCAAACAAAAAACTCATGCTTATATCCGAAAACATATGATGCTTCAAAAGCTGCAGAAGTAAGTCTTACCAACCTTTCAAACAATATAAGCATTGGTTAATGTTCATAGTCGCAGAAGATAATCATTAAAAAAAAACAGTTATAGTTTACATATAAATAATTAAGAAGCTTTCCGTGTTCCAAAAATACTGAAAGCCTTCTTTCCTCTCGATTTTTTGTTATTGATGACTTCGGCAGTGTTCACATCCTGCTTGAAGTCAGCACTTGTGTGGTCGGAGTGCTTCGACTTATCTAAGTCATCAGCATTTTTGGTTTCCTCAATAACATCCATCAGGCTCTCTCCGCTGACGAGAGTCTTCTGGTTTTGGGTTGTTCCATTGGTGCTATTCAAATAGGTATTGGAACTACTTACAGTGTTGGTGTTCAAAGAAGGATTGCTCATATGCTCGTTTGCTCTAGGGGTGCTAGAGGAGGTGGTTTGTGGCATTATTGGAATTATGTTAATAGCACTTTTCTTCTGTTTGATGCTATTTTGGCTCAGGTTCCCTTCATTGTTCAAAATTTCCATACTCCCATGACTCACATTGGCATTATTAGCGTAGTAACCATGATTCATACCCACGTTTCCGGCATTGGACATCAAATTTCCAGAACTGTTCTTTCCACTCATCACTCTGTAGTTGCCGCTGAACCCAGGATAGTCGCCAAGTCCATCGTTCTTCAAAAAGTCGTCTTTCTTCATTTTTGAAGCAGTCGGAATTACCGACATTCTATTTTTTCTTGATGTTTTCATATGGACTGGATGTGACATGCCGTAAGGTTGGTTATGGCTTTGTATAGGCTGACTAATGGATCTTCCGTAGTTTGGAATGCCAACGGGCGGATTGTTTTGCATGTTTGGCTGGATATATTGCACTTGTTGATTGTGTTGCATCTGCTGGTTATAAGGGGCATTTTGGAATACAGGACCTCTTTGTAAATTGTTCATGGACGATTTTCTTGGCATTGGTGGGAACTGCTGTTTTGGAGGTGGAGGTAGCTTTCGCATGGAGTCGTTAAACACTTGCTCTCTTTGTCTCAAGAGCATCTCCCTTTGCATCAATTCCATTTCCTTTCTCTTTAAGTCGTCGAATTCTATGTTTTCAGGTTCGTTGTTTATATCAACTGGCACAATAGGTTTGCTTTCATTCTCGTCGCCGATTTCAACAACCAGGCCTTCGGATTTCATCTTTTCAGGTGACCCGTAATAGATACCGTACTCAGTAAACATCTGAACTTCCTCAAGAGCCTTTATACCTATTTCAGTGTTACTTCTTGGAGAGTTGAATTGGGCATTGACACCTTGAATGGATCTTCTATTTTTAACAGTGGGCTCAACCATTTCAGGCAAGTCACTGGCATCAACAAAGTCTTCCACGTCATCATCGCTCAACATCAAACGCAGCTGTGAGTTCATAGATTTTCTATAAGTTTTTTGTTGTTCTTCACCGGCTGGATTCTCATCAGCATCTTTGATTTGCTCAACTTTAACATTTTCTAATCTTACTAGCAATTCTTTATTCAAGATACTCTCCTCATTCAATCTTTTTTGCAAACTGGATACCTGGATTTCCAGCTGAGACTTTAAAGAATCGTTCTCATTAATTAGATTTTCGTTTTTCTGGTTTAGAATGGCATTGCTGGACTTCGCGGAATCCAGCTGGCTTGCTAGTACATTATTTTGTTCATTTAAATTGTTATCCAAATTTGTCAACTTCAAATTCATCTCCTTCAACTTATTAGAGTACATTAACTTGTTCAAAAATCTGACATTCTTCTGTTTGTATAATTTCAGCTGTTGTAGTATCGAGTACAAAAACTCTAAGTAAGGAATCTTGATGCTCAAGTCGTCAGCCAGCAAAATAGGATAGAGAATGTTAATATCAAATGAGTTATCAAGGTTCAAATCAAATAGTTGAATTTCTATAGGGTTGACTAAATTCTCATTCAAGTGAAGCCATTTGAAATAGCCTTTCAAATTCTTGAAATCACCATCATCTTTTAAACCATTAATATTTACCATTTCGCTGAACAGCCCTTTAAGAATGGGCTTACACAGAATAAACTTTTCCAGTTGCTGAATGGAATCTAGCTCAAAAATCAGTAACAAAGATTGAATGATGGTGAAGTAAAAGTTGTATTTGATAACTAGATTATTAAAGTTGGACAGGTTTACTATAACATTGAATTCGGAAAAGTGTTTCGTCATAAAGGCGTCAAATGAGCTATCATTGCTGCTTATTAGAATGTTATCGTTGTTATTATGCACTAGTTTATATGTGATATTGTTATTCTCGAATTTTGTAGGAACTATTTGAATTTGGTTTAATAAGAAAACGGCATTGCTTAGTTTTTCATAGTTTTGATTAATGAAGCTAGTCAGCGGAATGGACCCGGTGTTATCTATGATAAGCTTTGTTTTTGAGTGCAGCAGGTCGTTATTGATAGTAGACAAATTTGTGTTCAGATCTTCCAAAGAGTTTGAGTGTATAAAGATGTAATCATATTGGATTTTGGTGTCGATGTTACTCGTGCGGTAATAGCTGTCGGTGTTTATATGAACATCGTTGATTATTATGTTGTGCTTTTTACTGGTATGGTGATATGTCTTGATGTTTTGGTGTCTGTTGAATACCCAGTTGTATAAGTGTATATAAGGCGAGTCCCCTATAGTAAGAATATTGATCATGTTTTGGTGTTTATTGATGAGTATATTGTTTATTAATTAATATTAGCCAACTGAGGCATTAAAAAATTTTTAATGTATGTGTTTTTTTTTTGCTAGTATTTTTCACACACTGCGCTTTGTTTATACTAATGCTGTTTTTTTTTTTTTTGATTTGTTCACGGTATAAATATAGACATTTCAAGTCTATTGTTGAGGGTCTAGAATGTTGTTGGCACAAGTTGTTAAGTCAAATGGATTTTGGATATAAATTATTGTACAGCTGAAAACAGCCCATATCATTGTTATGAACTACCAAGATTTTGATTTTAAATTGGCTTGCAAAGTCAACAGTGCAAAACAAAATAAAAGTTTATGTGTTCTTACATGTAGTTTTTTTTTTTTGGTTAAACTATTAACGCGTCGTCTCCTTTGTTTTCCCTTTTAAGTAATGTATTTCATTTGGCAGTTAAACTAATACTATTTTTTTTTTCCTTCAGCTAATGTTCACATAACCTAAAAAAGTCAATATGGGGGGATGATAGAGAATGTGCTGAATACTGGTAGCTTTAGAGACAAGAGTTATAAATGTTATAGAATGAAAAAACACAATTATCATGAATGCTAACCTTCTTTTTTCTTTTTGAACAAACTCGCTTTATCATATAGAAACCAATGTTATCTAAGCAAATCAGTCCGCCAAAACACTCAGCATAATTTTGTATATGATCATTCTCCTGGAGATTTTTCACATAAGCATATTCCTATAATTTAAAGATCACGTGCGATGTGGTAGACACTAATGGGCAAGCATAAAATTTTTCTTCTTCTTCTTCTTTTTTTTTGGGCATTCTCATCGATAAAACTGCAACCAAAACCGAAAATACCTTTTTGTTCGGCAAAACCGAATACCGAATACAACCATTTCATAATGAGCACCTCTGAATTTAAAAGCATACAATTCAACCATATTATTAACCAGGAAACCAAAGGCACAGGCTTTATACCTGTTTACAAGGGCGAATGCAATGAACCTCTTCCGTTCAGTAAAGACAACTTCATTCAGGCAATGGAAAATGTCATTAAACTTCCCAATATTAACTCTACAATTATCTTGAGGGCTGACATCCTAAGCACTTTTGATTCCAGCATGGAAAAGCCTGAGGTGAATGATGAGTTGGTTGCACAAGAACTAAACCCTGAGTACAAAACTGTGAATATCGACGATATTGAAATGAAGCTGAATTACATACCAGAAGGCTACAATCTGTTGAAAGGCTACGTAAGAAGAATATATCCTAGAAATCCATTCAAAGACCGTTTGATAAACCAAACTTGTTTGATTCTACAAAGCAGCGTCAACGAGAACGATATAATCATCAACTACACACCACACATAGACGTCATAGATGAGGAGACTTTCCCATTTTATATTCCAACTGTGAAGTCCATTAATATCCACTACACAAGCGACTCTATAAATTGTTTGTACTACCCGGTAAACGAAGAGCAAGCCACAAACATCTTTGTTGATCCTAAAAGCAGATTGATCAGAACATCAAAGAAGCTCTTGGAAACAGCTTGCAAGCATAGTGTAGGAAACAAAAACGGGTACAAGAAACAAACGGAGCATGATAAAATCATCACCAAAGAAAAGTTCCAAGACCGTTATGTTCTTTTGAAGCAGAAATATGGTAAATACCTGTATGACAATTGGTGTGAAGTAACTGATCCAAGCAAGCATGTGTTTGAAGAGATATCCATCGCTGCATTTCTGATAGAACTATGGCTCCTGAAGTACAATGAGATCATCTACGATAAAGAAAAATTTGAATTCAAAGACTTGGGCTGTGGAAATGGGTCTTTGGTGTTTATTTTAATCTCCGAGGGTATTGCAGGCCAGGGTTACGACCTGAGGGAAAGAAAATCGTGGTTAAATGAGAATTTGTATGGTGATGAAGTAAAAGAAAACTTGAAGCAGCAATGTCTGGTGCCTAATTTGAGTATGGTTAACAAGACCAATTTTTCAATTAAGAACTTCAATGCTGACCCCATCTCAAGCAACTCCATGATCCAGTACAGCAAAGAGGATGTTCAGAAGAGCTCTGTGATCAATACCATGGATTGGGCATCAGCTGACAAGATCACGTTCATTGTAGGAAACCACTCGGATGAGTTGACTTGCTGGATCCCACTTCTTGGATACCCCTTCATGGTTTTGCCGTGCTGCTCTTATGACTTCAATGCCAGAAAAGTGAGATACACAAACAAAAAAGAGAACAATTACTTAAACCAGCATACCAATAGCAACAACGGGAAAAGCAACTCCAAGTACGCATCCTTGGTGAACCAAGTAATCAAGGTATCTAACCAAATAGGGTGGAAGAACATTCAGTCTCAAAGCATAAGAATCCCATCCACCAGAAACATTGCTGTTGTGGCCACTGAGCATGACAGGCTGAACCAATTTGATGAGGACCATGTGTGGATGCGTGATGAGTGTGTGAAGATCATGGATGAGAATGGTGGTTGCAATGACTATGTGGAAAACTGTTTGGCTCTGATAGCTAACCAGTACAAGGGAAAGTAGCTTATCAAAAAAAAAGAAGAAACATGCCAATCTCTCTATGTGTGTGTCTTTTTTTGTTTTTTTTGCCACTTTAGCTAAATTTCCAGAAGATCAATTAATTAAACTTTCTTTGCTCGTTTATAAAATATTACCCAAAAATATATAATCACACGAGAGAAAGAAGTATCACCAATTTGCGCTTAATTTTTTTTTTGTCTTTTTACTATGCACTCACAAGGAAAAAAACAAAAAAAAAAATTTTTCCTGCTACTCTTATATATAATCTTTTTTTTTTTTCCTAAGCAGATACACGTTAATGGTGAATAAAAAAAATAATATACACATATTTTCAGATTCTTAACAGATATCCTTTGAAGAATATATAAACAACCCCCATTATATAAATTTATCACTGAAAATGTCTGAATTGCCATCTGTATACATTGTTGCAGCCTCCAGAACCCCTATTGGTTCTTTCCAAGGAAACCTGCAAGCCATCGACTGCGTTGAGCTAGGAAGCACTGCCGTCAAGGCTGCTTTGAGCAAGGTTCCTGAAATCAACCCTGCTGATGTTGAAGAAATCGTCTTTGGTAATGTCATCTCCGCCAATGTTGGTCAAAACCCTGCCAGACAGGTTGCCTTGAAGTCCGGCTTGAGCAAGAGCATTGTTGCCTCCACCATCAACAAGGTCTGTGCTTCTGGTATGAAGGCCTTCATTAACGGTGCCTCATCCATCATGCTTGGTACCAACGACATTGTTGTTGTTGGTGGTGCTGAGTCCATGACCAATGCCCCATACTACCTACCCCAAGGTAGATCAGGTTTCAGATTCGGTGAAAAGCTGGTTGTTGATGGTATTCAAAGAGACGGTTTAAACGATGCATACGATGGCCAAGCCATGGGTGTACATGCTGAGAAGTGTGCTTCTGACTACGAAATCTCCAGAGAAGAACAAGATAACTTTGCAATAAACTCCTATAAAAAAGCCCAACAAGCTCACGAAAATAACAAGTTCAAGGCTGAAATCGCCCCTGTTGTTGTTAAGGGCTTCAGAGGTAAGCCAGATGTTGTTTACGACAAGGATGAAGAACCATTCAGATTGAACGAAGAGAAGCTAAAGGCTGCCAGAACTTGCTTCAAGAAGGAAAACGGTACCATTACCCCAGCCAATGCCTCTCCTATCAACGATGGTGGTTGTGCTTTGGTTTTGGTATCTGAAAAGAAATTGAAGGAACTGAACCTAACTCCATTAGCCAAGATTTCCGGTTGGGGTGAAGCTGCCCATGAACCATGTGACTTCACCTGGGCTCCATCTTTGGCTGCTCCAAAGGCCTTGAAGCATGCCAACCTAGAATTGAAGGACATTTCTTACTTTGAATTCAACGAAGCCTTCTCTGTTGTTGGTATTGCCAACACCAAGATCCTAGGTTTGCCAGAAGACAAGGTCAATGTCTACGGTGGTGCTGTAGCTCTTGGCCATCCGTTAGGTTGCTCAGGTGCCAGAGTCATCGTCACCTTGCTGTCTGTTTTGTTGCAAGAAGGTAAGAAGGGTGACAAGGGTCTAGCTGCTATCTGTAACGGTGGTGGTGGTGCTTCCAGTGTCATCATTGAGAGATTGTAAGGCGTATGTATCATCAAATAGAAAATCAATGGCACCTGATGCCTTTTGTTATTATTTTATCAACATTTAGCACCGGGGAATGTGTGTGTAAATTTTTGTTTTTTTGAGACTTAAAGGGGAAAAAAAGGTATTGTATTGAATAAATGTCATGTGAAAGTACCACTATTGTCACATCATTTCAGCCACCTTATAGTGTTTTTTTTGGTGGGCAAAAAAAAAAAATCATCCCATAAATTCATTAGAAAAGGCCATAAAACTCTAAATCGTTTATATTGGAACTGATGATAATTAATTTGCGCCTTGAAAACAAGGAATTCTCCTTCACACAAATATATATATACACTATTCCTTGTTTCTTTTTTATTTAAACAAAATAAAAAAAAATTTAAAATTTAAAAAATAATAATAATAATTGTATTGGAAAACCCAAAGAGAAATCTTAAATCGATAATAATATATACACATATCATTATGATTATCAATGCACAAATTAACAACTACAAGATAGTAAAACAAATAGGCTCAGGTGCCTTTGGTCTGGTTTACCTGTGTCAAGATCTAAACGATCCGACAAAACAATATGCTTGTAAAGCTATTCTGAAAGAGCAATCAAATACAACCAGCAAGGAAGACCCCAATCTAAAGAAGTCTAATATTTTACAAACACAATTATACCACTACTTCAAGTCGTTATCGTACAAAATATTTCTTCCTTCTTTGAATTTGGCATCCTTGATAAATATGCCTTTGGAGCAATTACAGAACGAAAACTCATACTACCGAGAAATCATTCTTCATTTGAAGAGCAACCACTTGCCAAATGTTGTTAAAATTCAAGAAATATTGGAGTCCTCTATTGCTGTGTTTATCATCATGGAATATTACCCAATGGACTTGTTCACCTCTATTGTAGATGACCAACACTTTATCAACAACCCACTGCTGATCAAAAAGTGCTTTATTCAGCTTGCTGGATTGATCAAAAACCTATCGGATATAGGTATCTATCACTGTGACATAAAACCAGAAAACATCTTATTGGACTCTTCTGATAACATCCAATTATGTGATTTTGGGCTGGCTACAGACCAGATTTTTTTGAACGTGGATACTTGTGTAGGGAGCTCTTACTACATGGCCCCAGAAAGAGTATCTGGGTCGTCAGATATAGTGAAGAGCCATATTTCCAATACCAAAATCAATGATAGATTGAAATTGATGATGTCTTTTTCAAATGGGGAACAGTATCCTACAATTGCTGGTGATATTTGGTCTTTGACCATTATTTTGATGAACTTTTTAACCACAAGAAACCCGTGGTTGAAGGCTATCCCATCAGACAATACTTTTTCTCACTTTATCAAAAACAAAAGAGTATTGTCCAAGATACTGGACTTGTCTGATGATATGCTAGAATTGCTTATTGGTACAGAAAACATGGGTGATGCCTACATAGCCAAAAACAAAAGCTACAATCGTTTAGAAGACTTTAATTCCGACCCATTAGCTGGTGTCAAATTACATGGTATAATGTCATTGAATCCTTGGGAAAGAGGGGATAGTGAGGTATTAACTTATTTCATAGAAAGGGTTGCAAAATCGGAGCAATTCTTAAGAGATTCAGTTGATACCATTACAAACAAAAACATTAAAGGCGGTAGACTAGGCACGTTCAGACCTCTGGAGGACTTTGAGATTGAGGACATCTTACACAAAAGAAAACAACCACTACCATTTCCTGATATGAAACAAGAAACAAGCTTTGAGCTGCTTATGAACCACTTTTCTCAGAACAACACCTTTGGAAATATGGGCAACAACGGCGCACAAATACATCCAAATCAGTTCATGAACACTGTTGTGAACTCCAGAGAGAATACCATGAGAACCTTATCATCAACTGGCTCAACACTGCCTCATCCAAATAACCTATTTGACTTTCAAAATAGCAATTTCTTGAACTTCAATGAGCAGGGCTTCAACAGAACCAGCGATCAAAGCTCTTTTTTTGATTTAAGCCTCGAAAATGAGGCTTTTAAGAAGAGCAATTCGATTCAAAATGAACATCTGAACACGGATATCAAGTCTTTCTTGGTCAGAATGCATTCTTATAGCAATGCCCTAGAAGATGGCGATGTCTATATGGACTTTGAAGATTCCATGCTTTCTCAGTACACACAGCCAAAACAGCAGTGATTATAAGAAGTTACGATTATTATTTTTTATTTCAAAATAAATAATAAAATCATCAAAAGTATCGTTTTTTCTGTCATTTCTTTATCTTTTTTTTTTTTTCATTTTAAGTACTTGTATATAATATTTTTTTTCTACTTCAATCTGTATTCCAAGCCTTCTTGGATTTCCTCTAAAAAGCCATTCATTACTAAAGTATGTAGTTCGTTTTTGATAGTAGGCACATTGACCCAGCTTAATTCGTTCAAAATCAAATCCAAGGATAAACTGTTTCTGAAATCTTTATCGTTGAAGCAAGGGTTTCTTTCGTTTCGGTAAAGCTGGAATATTTCCAGTATCTGTGCCTTCAAGCTTCTCGATCTCAATAGTTCAAAGGAAACATCAAATGTTTCAAGCAACACATGGTGTTCCAAACGGCCGTCAACAGTCACAACTCTGCTATGCGGTTCGACCTGGTTGTTCAATGGCAACTCCAAATCCGCAAATTGGGAATTCAACATGTTTGCCTTCATAAAGTGGCCTTCTCTTCTGGTCAATCTCATTAAAATCTCCTTTGGCGATGCGTATATCATCAAAAAGAAAAATATGGTGTTTGGGTTTTTGTCTATAATGTAGTTTCTGTACTTCAGCTTCAAAGATGAGCATGTGATTATGCACAACCCATCATTGGCAGTTGCTGAGCGAGTGGCCTCTGAGCTGATTCTTTCCAACCAGTCCCATCTATCGTCATCGCACAAAGGAATCCCATTGGACATCTTCTCAATGTTTTCCATGGGATGCAATCTGTCTCCTTCTAAAAATTGGGCATTTGGATATTTCAAACGTAGTAGGTTGACCAATGATTCACCAATGGTTGATTTACCTGTACCGGCTGTACCACCGATAACTAAAACAGTTGGGTGTGTGGACATTGTTATATTAAAGTTTCTGTGTTTTTCAGTTTTTTCTGGTGTTTTGTTTATTCTATTCTGTATTCTGTCATTTATCCTTTTCATAACTGATAAACCTTCATTTATATATCATCAATTGTGTATCCAAGATGAGTAAGTTTTAGTGGAGTAACAGAAAACAAAGGATCTTACCAGTTTTTTTTTTTTTTTGTTTTTCAAACGGGAAATGATTGCTCCATACGCTTCACAGACGGAATAAAAAGGCGCACTTTCCTGCGCGGACTGATGATTCCCGGTTCTGAATAATCAGAGGGTCTTTTTTATTTCATATATACAAGGTTTATGTTTATGTTCTAGTTGATGGCACTTGAACACCTTTCACAGATGTGTTCATCATTGACTAAGTTCTTTTTCCAGCATCTGCTGCAGCTTTCCTGATCAGCAACAGTCAACTCAATACCCAAGTACTCTTCGTCAGCAGTTAGTTCAATTTTCTTAATCGACTTCACATATTCATCATTATCGGACTTAACATATTCAGTCTCTTCTAAAGAGGCGCCGACTTCCTGATAGCTTATGTTGGACGCAGTGATCAACTCTTCAACAAGCTTCTTATTCAGAGTGCCTATGTTTTTGTACTTAACAATAGCATCTACGTCTACTGTCTTTGTCAATGGGTTTCCTCTAGTATCCTTGACGTCACTTTGCTTTATGAAATGCTTGAAAGAGTCATTGAATTTAGTTCTTAAACTCAACTCTTTGTCAATGTTTTCATGTGCAATGCCTTCTTGGACTAACCAAGGCTTAGTGAATGGTGTTTTACCTTTCAATATTCTTCCAGAAACTTCACTGTCTAGTCCATACTTCACATAGAATGATTCCCATATTTCCTGGAATGTTAATGGCATTATTGGAGATAGAGTGTATCTCAAGTAATCAATGATGTAGACAAATGTGGAAGTGACTTGTCTTCTTCTCAAGGACGAATTTTTATTTTCAAAGAACAAAGTATCCTTAGTGGACAGAATATAGTCGGTGTTCATAGTAGTGTTTAAGAACTCCATAACCATCTTTGCAACCATGCCGAATTCGTAATCCTTGTAATTCTTTTCAATGGTCTTCATGTTATTTTGTAGTGTAGACAGAATCGATTGGTCATATGCAGATAACTCGTTTATTGGCAGTAGCTTGAAATCTTTACTGTCTTGTATGGCAATGCTTCCGATCATGTACTTCAAGGAATTTCTTATCTTCTTCATCAACTCATAGGTGACCTGTACGGTATCTGAACCAACAGATACGTCTGATGTGTAATTGCTGCAAGCCAACAGCATTCTTAAACCATCAACATCTAATGATAACAATTGTTTTTTAGTAGTACCCTCAATTAATTCTGTAGGTTGAATGACATTTCCAATGGACTTTGACATCTTTATTTTAGATTTATCTAAAACAAACCCATGAGTAACAACTTTTTTGTACGGAGGATTGTTTCCTGTGGTCATCAACTTGATCAAGAAAGATGATTGGAACCATCCTCTATGCTGGTCACCTCCTTCTAGGTATAAATCGGCAACGACGTCTTTTTCACCCAAGAAACCAAAATCGTCCTGCAGATCTTTCCAAGAACTTCCTGAATCAAACCATACATCCAAGGTGAATTGAGACTTCTTTAAGTTTTTAGAAGCACCTTCAGTCAGCCACTTGGACATGTCTTTGTCGCCAAAGTCTAACCACTTCTCAAGACCATGTTCATTGATCTTATTGATGATGTGTTGAGTTGATTCTTTGTCAATGATCATGTTTCCTCTATCGTCATTCAAACAAGGGATCGGCAACCCCCAAGCTCTTTGACGAGAAATGCACCAAGAATCTCTGTTTGCTATGTAACTAGCAAGTGTTTGGTTTGCTGTCTTCGGCTTAAAGGCCACCTTGTCATTTAGCAATAAGTCTTTTGCAGTGTCCTTAATTTTGTCAATGTCGACATACAGTTGGGTTGTTAGTCTGGTTATTACTGGCTTCTTGGATCTCCAGTCATAAGGGTACGAGTGAATGTATGAATGCTCGTGTAACAGCATGTTTTTTTCTTTCATGAAAGCAAAAATCTTCTCATAAGTGGCTTTATCAAGTACCTTAGGGTATCTTACATCAGCAAAGTTGATATTATAGTTCCATTCGCTTGGTTTGTTGACAGGATCGTAGTCAAATGTACCCTTTTCTGTTACTGGGGTTATTGGTGTTATGTTGTTCGCAAATGAGATTTCATAATCGATCTCACCATGTGCAGGTGCAATGTGTACCAACCCTGTACCAGAAACGTTGTTTGCTGTAGGATGAGAGATCAATCTCTGTGGAGACCCATTTTTGACAAATGGATTGGTATACTCCAACTTTAATAATGCAGACGCCTTTTCACCACTATACTCTTCAATAATGGCAAACCCTTCGGTATTTGGCACTTTACCAGTCAAAAACAGATCCTTTTCTATTAGGTACTGTTCATCATTTTGTACATTTCCGATCTTACAGTATGTCATGTCAGTGTTAATACCTATGGCTTGATTGGCAAGCAAAGTCCATGGTGTAGTAGTCCAAATTAGAGCATGCAGATTCCCATTATCCATGATTGGGAATTTTACGTAAGCAGCATGAGAACTATGTGTTGCATTGAACTCAATTTCAGCGTCAGCTAAGGCAGTGCAGTACTCAACTGACCATTTAACTGGTCTGTTTCTAACGTATATCAAGTCTTTTTTGATCATTTCATTCCACAAACTCAGTTCATTTAGCTCATACTTTTTGTCTAAGGTTGTGTAGTAATTGTCGTAATCAGTCATGATAGCTAGTTTTTTAAATGATTTCTTTTGTATTTCTATTTGTTCCAATGCTAATTCTTTACATTTCTGTCTTAATCTCAAAGGGTCTTTTTCAATAGGCAAGAGGGTTTTCTTTTTCTTTCTCAACAACTTATCATTTTGAATAACTTTTTGTTCAATAGGCAACCCATGGGTATCCCATCCAAACTTGTAATGCACATACTTGTTGTTGTGTAAAATGTTGGATCTATTAATTACATCTTTAAGGGTTTTGTTTAAAGCGTGACCCAAATGAATGTCACCATTGGCAAAAGGAGGCCCATCGTGGAGTATAAACAAATCATCTCTTTTAATTGTGGTTTTAGATCTCATCTCCTCATATTGCTGTTTGTAAAACAATGAGGATGACTTGTAAGTTAAATCTTCGTTTAAGCTTTCGTTAATTTTGTATTTACTACCATTCTTCACTTGAAAAGATGTGGTTGGTAAATTGATTGTGCTTTGGTAAATATGTTTAGAGTCACTGATAGTAGAGTATAACCTCTGCTTCAGACAAAGACGAGCCTTATTCAGCATGTTGACAGTGTAGTTTGGTTTACAATAATGATTTTTTGCTAATTTGAAAAATAACCAACAAAAAAAAAAAATTTGGCATCTTAACGGAAGAAATTTTTTCAATTCTAAAAAATTTAAAGTTCTTATCAATACGAATATAACTGCTTTGGCACATATGTACAGTACAAGAAATAACTAGGTAGGCTTTAGAAAACGGTTTAATTTTATAATTTTTAAAGAACTGATGGTTTTTTGGGGCTATGGGACAAGTTCGTATCTCTCTTAGAAGATCATTCTGGGGGATTGCATTTGGCATTGCTCATTTTTTCAAATTTCTATCTTTGTATTTCAAATATCCGAGTACTAATTTTAGTTTAATTGCAAAACTAAACCTTGTAGTTTAAACACAAATAAAGCTATTTCAGATTACCTCCACTAAATGCTGAAATATCAATGGTTAGCGTTTTTTCCCTCATATCAGTAAACTCTTCTTTGCTTATTTTTTTTTTTTCTGTTTTTTTCTCTCTTGGATATATCAAACAGTTTTGGTCGAAACCCCATGATGAATACTGGCAGATTAAACACGATATCAAAGAAACTCAACATTGGAGTTTCTAGACTCCTGTATTCCAACAGTACACTGCCCATAGTTGGAATAAAATACAATGAAAATGTCAAAGCTAAGCTAGTAAGGTCCCCTGAATTTAAAGCTGAATTTGAACAAGTTACATCGACAAAGAAACTGCTGAATGACTTCAACTATTACAAAGATAATTATAATATTCTGCCAGCAACAGAATTAGGATTAAAAAATAGTAGTTATTATGAAAACTCTGTTGTAGTTGATCTTTCAGAACACTCTAACCTTATTTCAAACATTGCGTTTTTTGACAAGAAAAAGCATCAAAGGTTAAGTGTTGTACCTATAGATGATGAACTTAAGCCCATTATTGATGATAATTTTGACATTCAATTGGGTTCTCTCATTGCTTATTTGACAGGGAAGGGTTATAGCTTTGATGCCTTTAATTTAAACTTGAAAAGAAAAGATAATAAGAGTTTTATTACGCATAACAATGCTCTTTTGGCAGACTGTACAGGATTAACATCAGAATACATAAAATTTGAAGCCAAAAACTCTGTGACTAATTACAAGGATGCCGAACTTTTACAGATTTTAAAATACAACATCGAGACCCTTGCTCACTATGAAAAATTTCCGCACTTTTTAAAGTTAAATGATCAGTACTTTGTCATAAAGAATTCCCAATTGTTGGTCTTCTCTCAAAGTTCTGTCTCATTTACAAAAAGAAAGAACAAATTGAAAAAAGCATTTGATCCCCTCAGCGAATATTTTAGCTTTTCATTTACCAACAAATTTTACTTCATGGATGTCATATCAAACACTATCACCAGTTTATCGCTTATCAATTCACTTCTGAAAGAGGAGTTCACCAAAGAAAAAGAGCAAATTTTAAACTCAGTGATAATGAAATACAAATCCGACAGAGATATTATTGATGCTCTAACGTCTTATTCCCCTAGTAATGAATATACTTTTAAGCTGATCGAGTTACTCGATGCTGACATTAAGGACGAATATAAGTTCAAAATAGATCAGCTTAGAGAAAGTGATACTAAAGGAATAATAAAGAAATTGCAACTGATTTGTAGAACAGAACCTGAAATGCACCACATGACTTCAATCTTGAGTAATTTTGAAGATGTTAAATTTACAAATGTGATGACTGTTTATTTGTGGAAAGTCTTATTAAAGCTACAATCGTTGAAGATTGGCGCTATAAGTTACAAACAGGTCTTGGGAAACCTTAAGGATGCTCGATACAAAGTTCCCCAGCAAGGCAATGAAGATGCTGTTACTATAAGCGTTTTCACAGATGCAAGTTTAAATAATGAAATCTCAGCAACTGGGCAAGTATACTATGTCAATAACAGAATTGCCTACATGCAGTCAACAGTCAACAATAAAATTTTGAGCTATATTGAGGGTGCAGAGCTTCATGCTGCTGTGTCTGGGGCTCAGAAAATTATTGTAATCAAAAATTTCATAACAGAATTTATTGAAGAAAGCCAAAAAATTAAAGCTGTCTTGTACATTGATAATACCTCTGTTTTAAATAGTATTACTTTGCATCAAAATCAAGCTTATGAACAACGTCAACTAAAGCTTTACCAATACTTGAACTCTGCTGAACTGGGCAACATCGAACTATTATATGTTCCAAGTGAATGTAATGTTTCTGATGGATTAACCAAAATGAAATTTAATAGCAAACTTTATGCCTCAGTATGGTTCAAACAGTTCCTGCAGAAAAATTATGACAGAGCTAATTTGCAAATTGATTTAGTGGAGAAAAAGCATAAGTATGTCAACGCAACTTTAACAAAATTCACAAAAGTCATTAAGTCAAAAATGACGAACTTTCAAACACCACAGGAGATGGAAATATTGTATGAAACACATTCTAACAGTTTATCCAAAAAAGAACAAATTCTGTTTGAACTGAGTAACATAGGTGCGAACTGTATACAAGAATTGAAGGTGGCTGACAAAGCTTTGAAAGAATTGGCCAAAAAGCATAACATTGTTTTGAATCAAAAATCCACAAGCGACAACATCGATGATTTGGATATCACAATGCAAGCATTAAGCAAGGAAGTCGACTACTCTGTTCAACTGAAAATGATCACTGCTGAATTGAGCTCTAAGAAAATATCTTTAGAAAAAGACATGGAGTTTAAAGCACCAGTAAAGTTGCTAAATGCCTTGGCTTCTAGAAACAATATTTTGAACTTGTGGGAATTAACCATTGAAGAGAAAGTTGAAGAAATTAGTGCGTACTTTGATAAAAAAGAAAGAATGAGATTCAATACTATCAACGAGAGGTATGAGTCTCTAAAGGAGATTCAAGCGCAAAAAGAGAAGAGATTCAGCGAATGGAAGGAATATTTGAAAAACAAAGAAACCCAAACTTCGGAGGAAGCAAACAAGAAACTTTTGGAAGAGCTTTTAACCTCAAATGAAAAAATGATAATGAGAGAAAAAAAGGAAAGAAGACAACAAATGGAAGCTTTGGCAGCCAGACAAAATTTAGATCTCATGAAAAGAAATACTGAAAATTCTCTGAAGAAAAATTTCGAAAGCGCACTTGAATCAATGATACAGTACAACAAGCTCAAAGAAGAGTCCGGAAAAATATCAAAGGAGAAACAAGAAGAGATTGAGAGGCTCTTTGCCGCTCTTGAAAAGAAGAAGCAATTGATGGAAAAGACCAGAAAGGCCAAACAAGCCCAAGAAGCTCAACAAGCACTGTTGTTGGAGCAGCAAAGCCACAATCCAGAGGTTGAATTTGAAAACATCACTTCGTTGACCATTGGATACTCATTTGAAGAGGCAGCCGGCTTTACTGAAGGAGAACAGCTGACTACTAAACAGGAAGCAAAGCTGCGTTCTGTTGTGAAGATCCAGCAAATGGAAGCCGCATATAAAAACAAAAAAAAGGAAGACGAGGTGAATTTCAAAATCATGTCTTTGAAAAAGCAGATGATGGATCAATTTTCTGATGAGATAAGCACTTCTTATTTAAAATACAGAGAAAGAAAGAAAAATGGTATGTTTTGAAGAGAGTTGCTTTTTAATGTAAACTATATACAGATATTCGATAATTATTATTTAATCATGATTATTTATTCTTTGTTTGAGGGTACTTAAAGATCTTTCTTGTAGGAGAGAACTCCCCTAGTTTATGGCCAACCATGTCTTCCTTGACTCTTACTTTTATGAAGTCCTTACCGTTATGAATTTCAAAATCCAGACCAACAAATTGGGGAAGTATGGTAGCAGCTCTGGCTTTTGTTCTTATTGGCTTTTTGGCTTGCAAAGCTTCTTTTATAGGTAGAGGAACAATGTTAGGACCTTTCCAAACAGCCCTTTTAAGTAGAATAGATTGTATATGCATGTTGTAGTGATTTATGTGATGGTTATGTTTTGGTTAATCTGCTTGAGGTATATATTTTAATGAAAATAGTAAGGATATTTAAAAAAAAAAAAAAAAAAAATTTTCTTTTCTTTTTTTTGGGTTGATATGAACAAATAAAACAGAGATGGTGTTTCGGATTTTATAGTATGTCCGCTTGTGGACCTATAAGCCCTTTACATTAAAGCACTAATCCTTATATTCAAAAAAATAAAGAATAGACACCTACCAAAAAGAATAAATAGTTTGGATACTTTTTTAACAACTTTATATTTCTGTTAATATACTTTGACAAATAATAGTAACTCAAACACCATAGCATTACTCAACAGACGATTTTCAGCAGCTTTGTTTCTGAACCATATCTTTATCAAAGAAAATTACATAATCCTCCAATCCACAACCAAACTATAGGAAAAAATGAATGATATAGAAATTGTCAATGAAAAGTTTGAAGCTGTGAAAGCAGACCTTTCAACGTTCAAAGATGCTTTTACAGTCAACCATAGCTCTGCTGAATTGAAGACTAAGTTCAACGAAAACAGTAACCCTAGAGCGTGGATGTCCAAGTTCATGAAGCTGTTATCCAATAAACATTCCTCATTTATAGATGACCATATATCTGATGCAACCAAGGTATTTCTAAAAATGGTTCCACAGGCTAACTCTAACAACGAGTGGATGATATGCATCACGCATCTTTACAAAAACGACATTGCAGACTTAGACCCCAAGGATGACGCATTTGTAAGATTTCTGGCCATAACAAAGGCTGTTGACAAAAAGATAACGCAGTATATCCTCAATGAATTTAACCTGGCTACGATTCTGGAGCAAATAAATCTAGACCAAAAGAACGAGAGTATAAACCTCAAAGAGATCACAACTCTCCATGACCTGTACCATGCGTTGCTATTGAATGACAAGTTGCACGATAGCTTTATACGACTATGGTACGCCATTTTTGAAATCAATGAAATTAATGAAGAGTATGATTACAAGTCCCAGACCTTAGAGTACTCATTTCTGGACTGGCATTGTGTAGTCAATGAGATGACCACTGAGTTTATGGATCTGATTGGGCAATACGATGAGGTTCCGTTGAACCAAACTGAGTACTACCAACGGAAATCAGAACTTTACAGAGCCATGAACTACTACACAAGGCTTTTGAAGACCAAAGACCTAAAGCCCGAAAACATCTACTTCATCATCAAGTTTCTATCCAAACAGGGCCCCCAGGCTTTGATGTCGTTGAAGAGCATCAGTGATGAGGTCAAGTTCTTTATTCCCTTGGAGGACAGTGCTGTTGCCTTTAGATTAACTGTGAAATCCAATGTAAAGAATAGCTTTAAGTGTAGTAAGGTTGGTGATTTTGCTGGCCAGAAGAGAGCACGAAAGGAGTGATTTACATTTTGGTTTCCCTCACGTGTTTCATTGTGCGGATATTAGCTACACGTGATCTGTCCCTCTATTATTTTTTTTTGCTGGCAACGGAAGTAAGAAAAGTTAACCCACTAAAATTTTTTTTTTTTGGAATATATTTTTCCACGAACTCTGGTTTTTTTTTTTTTTTCTTTCTTTTTTTCTTCAACAGCCATAAAACACATCGTAGCAAAGAAGTTTATGAATATTTCAAGTAGAAAAAAAAAAAAATTGTGAATATTCGTCTCATTACTCCTGTCTTATTATTATCTCTTTGAAAAGAAAACACTTCTAGTAAACAAAATCCAAAACATATAATAAGTATGCTTAGATCTATAACTCAACTTACTCACACCCAAAAGAGTGTACCAAAATGTTTATTCTCCACTTCACAGTTCTTGTGCAATGAAGAACCAGTGGTAACAAGAAGAAAGAGATCAACAAGACTGACTCAGCAAGGCCCATCTTTTGAAGACTTTGTCAGTGGTAATGCAAGCAGCTTTTCAGTATCTGATCCGGTATTAGAAGCTAAAAGAGACATGGAAAAGATCAAAAAACTACCACCATGGTTAAAGGTCTCCATTCCAAAAGGTTCCAACTTCAGCAAACTGAAAAAGGATGTCAAAGAACTGAAGCTTGCAACTGTTTGTGAAGAAGCCAAGTGTCCTAACATTGGTGAATGTTGGGGTGGTGGTGACAAGGGTAAGTCCCATGCCACAGCCACCATCATGTTGCTGGGTGACACCTGTACCAGAGGATGCAGATTCTGCTCCGTCAAGACAAACAGACAACCTGCCAAGCCCGATGTCAACGAGCCAGAAAATACCGCCGAGGCCATCTCCAGATGGGGACTGGGTTACGTCGTTCTGACCACTGTTGACAGAGATGACCTGGTTGACTCCGGTGCTGCCCATCTGGCCCTGACTGTCAAGAAGATCAAGCAAAAGGCTCCAAACACCCTTGTTGAAACCCTTAGTGGTGACTTCATGGGTAACCTGCAAAACGTCGAAACCATGGCCCAGTCCGGACTGGATGTATATGCCCACAACCTGGAAACTGTTGAGGAACTGACTCCTTTCGTCAGAGACAGAAGAGCCACCTATAGACAATCCTTGAAGGTGCTGGAACACGCCAAGAAGACTGTTCCTTCCCTGATCACCAAAACCTCTATCATGCTTGGTCTTGGTGAGACTGACGAACAGATTTTGCAGACCATGAAGGACCTTAGAGAAATCAAGTGTGACGTCGTCACCTTTGGTCAGTACATGAGACCTACCAAGAGACACATCCAAGTCGTTGACTACATACACCCGGACAAGTTCGACTACTGGAAAGAAAAGGCCCTTGAACTGGGTTTCCTATACTGTGCCTCAGGCCCATTGGTAAGATCCTCTTACAAGGCCGGTGAAGCTTTCATTGAAAATGTTCTTAGAAAGAGAAACGTTGATTAGTGATCTTTCTTTTATGATATATTCCTGACTTATTTATGACCTTCTTTTTTAGAAATTTAAAAAAAAAACACAATGTTCTCAAACGTCTGCTTTATTGCTGCATGTAAAATATACAATTACATACCGGGTATATTTACTTTGACTTCATCTCTGTTGATGCTTTTATCTATACTCTCATTTTCATTGAATAAGAACTTGTAGTCTCTGACGAAGTGGGCCAATATGTCAACTGGCAAATCCAACGTAGGTGCAAAGACGATAATCAAGTTCCGTAGATTCATCTTGTTTGATTCGCTATTCAAGGAGATCTTGTTCAGCATCTCAAAGAATACAGCACACAAATCAAAGTGTTCAATATCAATGACACTTCTGTCCCATAGTACTGTCTTCATGTTTTGAAGAACTTCAGTGACTGTCTTCTTCACTGTCTGCTGGTCACAGATTTCCTTCAACACATCAACACTGCTGCTTCGATCACTGCTTAGTATGCCGCCATGGTCAGGCATTTTTCTCAAGTATGTCTTTAGCAAGCTGCAAACAACATGGATATCGAATGACTTTAGATCAACATCATACTCTTTGTCGTACTTGTTTATCAAGTTCTTGATCGTCAATGAGGATCCTGAAATACGGAAGATCCCTTGTTCTTGTAGGTAGTGGTCATTGTTCATGTACAATTTTTCAATGCAATTATGCATGATGCTTGGAACCACATGGCCGTTGTGTTTTTTGCTCGATTTTAACAAAGCATAGTGCAATGTGTTTCCAAAGATCTTGTTGTTGTCCTCAAGATCATCGTTGTCGGAACTGTTGAGTTCAGCAGTCGCACTGTCAGTACCAATCTCAGTGTTCGAGCTGCCGTCACCACTCCCAAAATCGGTGCTTTGGATGCTTGAAATGTCTTTTTTGTTGAATGGGAACAAAGATCTCATTCTGTATCTCCTTACTGATGTACTGGTAGTATCATTGGACTCTTCAGATCTTATTGACTGAACATCCGAGTATACTTGTTTTTGCTGCAACTCCATGTTATTCAAAGAGCCGGTTTTGATTATTTGATACAATATCTTGATCCAGTTATCTCTGATCTCTCTGGTTTCAAAGGATACATAGAACTTGCTGTTATTCTTGCTGCCACCAATAGTAGACTTCTTACTGTTCTCAGAAATGTAAAACCCATTGTAACAACCATATTTCTCCAGATCTTGTTCGTTGTTATCATAGAACTCTAAACTGGTGTTGGCGCTTATTCTCAAGCCTTCTTGAATGTTGTTACGTATGTCTAAGAATTTTATCCAATAGGTGTTTTTTTCCACTGCCAATCCAACGCATCTGCATTTCCATTGGGAAGCTGATCCTAAAGTCTTGTACTTCTTTGTCATACAGTAATTTTCCAACTTGATCTGCACTTCTTCATTGGCAAATTTGTTGAAGTTCATAAGTTCATTGCCAAAGGTATTTATGCTTATGTTGGTAGAAATAAACTCAGCTAGCCTTATCAAAACAGATATGTTATCAGTATCAATGCCAAACTTTACTGCATGTCTAAGGATGTTAGTAACGCTTACATACCTTGTAATAATTTGCTTTGGAACGCATCCTTCTTCATCACTTTGTACAAAAGGAATATCTAGGGATGCATTTGTATATTTCTGTAAAAAGGTCAAAAGCTTCAAGACTTGTTCGTACTTCTTGGTGAACTCATAAAGATTTTTGCCAGATTTGGTGTCAACAACTCTGAACAAAAACCCTATTTCCTTGGATTTTTGATCTTCTAAAAAATGTATACAACTCAGTAATTTTATTTGGACGTTTTGAAGCTCATTTGGCTGCACAAACAAGGAGTCGTTTTTCATTGGGCTTTTCGGTGTTTTCATCACAGGATTGGAAATATCAATGCCTAGCTGCACTTTCTCATTTTCAATCAAACTTTTCAAATCAGCTTCTATTTCGGTGATATCCAGAGGCTCTAGTCTCATTGGAGAATGCAACTTGTTATCGTAAATAACGTTATGACGATTCTGAGTTGCAGATCTTGGAGATTTTAGTTGTGAGGCATAAGGAGAAAGTAAAAGATTGTCTGTTTGCTTATTGTGCACTGAGCCTGCATACACAGATGATCTTTGTGATTGACTATCGCCAGAGAAGTCAATAATATCATTACTGTCGGAATTCATCTTAGTTGGTGTTTTTTGGATACTGGCTGGTTTTATAGATGCTGTGCTGTTCTGTGGTTGGATTTGTATTCTAGAAGTTGTGTATGCTGTTGATGTAGCTGGTTTGCTGTTGTTTTCTTGAACCTTTGTAGGTCTCAGGTCTGGAGATGGAGATAAAGTCTTGGCCTTTAAATTTACAGGAAGCACCATCTTAGGTGCAATCATAATACTAGGGCTTGGGGACAGCTGTATACTACTTCTATTCGATGCTCCGCTTTCTTTTCCATCTTTATTTTCATTAAACTTAACATCTTCAACCGAGCTTATGTGGGGTGCGGGAGACCTTGGAGGCTTTGAGATTTTACTTTCGTATTGAAGACTTGGGGTGTCTGCGATTTCATTTTTTGTAATTGTGTCATTTTCATTTACCAAATCAGCAGCGCTATTAGAAACATGCATTTGTTTTGATGGAATGTCAAGGAATTGAGAACTGAAAGAGCTATTAGGATCATTGATTGAATGGGAAATTGAATTTTTTATGTCTTGAGTTTGCATATTATTTTTTGCAATAGCATTATTTTCAAAAGGATCAAAGTCCATAAGCTCGGAGTCCAGGAGTCTGGGTGACTTAATTGATATAGGTGATCTAGGTCTTGAAACTGAAGGGGATTTTCCAGAGTCTGGCCCTTTGATCTTAACTGATCTGTCAGTGTTTTTATTGGTTAAGCTACTCAAGCTGAATTCATCATCTGAAGATTCAGATGTACTGTCACTGTTTTTTAGTAAGTCCTGTTCAACAGGAGATCTTAGTGAGTCTTGACTGTAGTATTCCCTAGAAATATGCTTTTCTTCATTTTCTTCTTCTATAATAGCCTCTGTTAGAGAAACATCAGAATAATCAAACTGTAGGTTTTCCAACACTTTGTTATGGCCAGTTGACGAGTCGCTTTGTCTGTTTCTTGACCGTGGAGGAGCAACATTTTCTTTGTTTATTATATTCGACAACCCCAAGGTGGAAGGAGAGCTTGCCATTTTAATGCTTGAACTTGTATTGCTGAAAATCTTCGTGTTTTTAGGAGTGACAATATTAATTTCATTAGAGGTGGTCTTTTTTGTATTGGGAACCGCGCTTGTAGTTCCATTTGTGACTGTCTTTGTAATCGATGTGGATTGTATTTGAGCTAGTATGCCATTCAGTTCATCCAAAGATATGTGTTTCAACAATTCAGATTTAAGAACAGAAATCGTGCTTCTGAGTTTACTATTTTCAGTCTCCAGGTGAGTGCTTGCGCTGCTCAATGACAAATCTTGTTTGTTGTTGAACATGATATTACACCCTTATTTTTTATTTTTTTTTGGTTACTATGTGACGTGTTCTTTTTGTTTTTGGTGCTTTCAGTAAAGTTCTTAGAAGAAGCAATAACAAGGTAGGTATATTTATAAAATAATTATATGAATATGAACAAACAGGAACCAAAAAAAGGAAACACAAAGGGGGCTTTTCGACGTGTGTTGTGAGATCTAGTGTTTTTTTTTTTTTTTTATTAGTACCCAAACAATAATTAAAAGAAATCTAAGCTGAACTGAATTCTTTGAAAAAAAAAATCACACACAAAATGCACCCTGATACGTTAAACTCACATTCTCCCTTTGGGGGAAAAAACACTGGGGGGAATGGGAGGGCAACACAAAGAAAGAAGGTTAACAGACCAAAAAAAAAAAAAAAAATAGGTGATTTTTGTAACATATGTCTTGTATGTGTTTTAAATCTGGTTTCTGCTTTAAAACTTTGAACAGAATATACAGCTTCTAAAGAGGCTTCCCTTTTTAGAACATTCTACTATACAGGCACAATGTAAGTATGGTTTTTATATCTACTTGCTTTCTATCGTTATATATCCAAAAAGTAGTATACCATTGACATAACAATAAGGTTATGCTGATGATTATGGTTTAAATATTCTTTTAAATTGAATTTGAACAAACCGCTACACGTTTCTTTTGGTTTAACAACTGTTGTTGTTTTTTTTTAGCGTCGGAATTATTCTATCAGAAAAAACATAAATTTGGGAAAAAACAATTACTAGCGCCAATATTATTAATGTTTTTTTTTTTGATTATACATGATTCATTTACTATTCTTGAAACTTCAAATGTACTCTTGATAAATTAAAAAAAAGTCTCATTAGGTAGAAAAATACATAAATAATTGATTAATTCAGGATTAATTAGTTTTCAGAAGTGATAATTTGGTTGACCAAATCCCCAAAAAAATAAATACACATATAAAAAGTATACTCCATTTGTTTTCCATATATAAACAAAGTGTATTATTCTATCATATCAACTTGACTATTAGATAAACGCCCCCCCCAAACACACAATAATGAGCCACAGTGATCACAACACATCACCATTTATGTCATCAAACGTTTTGTTTACTCCAAAAAAGTCAAATAATCCAGACAAAGAATCAGATGATTCATCAACTTCAATCATAACCGATCCTCTTTTGGATATATCAAAGACACAATTGCCTGCAGAAATCATAAAAAAACTGGATAGATTCCAAACGATACTCAAAATATTCAATACAATTAATGGGAAGGATAAGATCGGTAAGCTATTGAAATTCTCCTTTGAGATAATAAGTATATTGTCAAAGAAATACAACATTGGCAGATTTTTCCAACAAACTAAGAGTGTTTATGATTTATTAGAATGCCCAAGCTTCTCCTTTGATCCATTCAAAGCCATATACGGACCTGATAAATCAAGAATTATCAAAAAAAGAGATTTGCCTGACAACACCATTGCCAAGTTCTTTGAAAATGCCGCCAGCCAAATTGGCTTCTTCAGACACAGTTTGAGATTTGGGTTGTCATACTTCAATTCTGTTGAGCTGTATAAACAATTGAAAGCTAAGAAATCATTAAAGAATGTATTTTTGAACGTCAACGAAGCTGATCTGGTCTTGATGGTGGAAGTTTACTACAACTTCGTTGATGACTTGCTATACCTGCATAAAATGAAACTATGGAACAATAAGGCTTTCAAGAAAAAGCTGGATAAACAAGATGCTACTGTCTGGTACTACCAAATCATATACAGCTTGAAAGTCAAGTACTCTGCTTATTGTGAGTTGAATGACCAAATTTTGAAGCTGCAAATAGAAAGAGATACCTTGTTAAAGAATGAAAAGAACATGATTGAAAAAATCGATCACAACAGCTTGATACAAGAACTCAGTGCTCTGACCAAAAACTTGGAACTGGTCAAGTTAGACTTGTATAGATTGTCATGTGACTTCTTGGCAGATACCATTGATGTATTTGATCTGAATGTTCCTAAGGGTACATACTCTGTTTTCAGTTTGATGTCTGCAGTTTTTGGATTCAAAAAGTACTATAGAGATAATGAGTTACAGAAGTAATAATACAAACACGAAAAAAAAACCCTAAATAATTTTTTTTTTATATATATAAACTGCAGCTTTACCAGTCGCTTTCTCCAGTGGCCTTTTTGAAACAATAATCTTTTCCGTTAATGCTTACGACACCGTCCTTCAGGACCCATTTCCATTTGTTCTTAACTCTGCCGACTTTTTCGTACTGGCATAATATGATATTGCCGTTTTCCTCGCCGTTTTCTTCTATATCGTCATCGGTGTTCAAATAATCGTCATCGGAGTCGTCCAGGTCGGAGTTGACTTCTTCGTTATCCAGCAGGGCTGTTTGCTTGAGCTCCTTCTGTTCTTTTTTGATTTTCTCCAGTCTTTTAAGCTCGTCTTCAGTGTCGAAGTCCTCGTTCTTTATGTTTTTGTTTTCAGATACCTCAACCTCTTCGTTTTCCTCGTATTCGTAATCCTCGTCGTCTTGCCACGAGTATTTAGGCACGCTTCTGGCACTAACCAATTTCGACTCCCATAGTTTCTGAAGCTCTTGGAGAGTTTCTTCATCAACACCATGTTCCTCAAAGTACGGCTTAACATCCTCTAAAACTTGGTTTATGATGTTTTCGTAAAGCTTCCCAACCACTCTGGAAGCAGCAGGTATGACTTTGTTATTTTGAATGACTTCGTTGTTTTCAATTGTAGACATCCTTGCAGTAGTAAAGAATGTGTTTGGTGATACAATTTTTGGTCTTTAGAGATACTGCTTTTCTTAAGAGTGTGTGTGTTACTTTTTTTTATTATTTCGGGGGAAGAAGAAAATTCAACGTGGATTGCAGACGAATACAAAAAAAAAAAAAAAAAAACAAGCGAAGATTTTTTTTTGTTTTTTTTGGTGCAAAAGCAAAACACAAGGTAACCCCGAAAATAAAAATAGTATGCGTTACAGACTCCACAGATCACGTCCAGAAAATTGTTTATATCCGGTGTTCCCAAATAGGGAATGTTACTTTGTTTTACCCGACCCCCTTTAAAAACAAGACATTGGTCCGAAGCTAAGGCACCAACTTAGGTTTTTTGTTTGTTTTGAAACGAAAAAAAAAAAAAAACTTAAAATGCATCATTTTGTTTTTGTTTTTGTTTTTTATTTTTTGTTTTCATATTCAATCATCAACTTTAAATTAATCCTTCAAAGTGTGCTCTATAATCAAACATTAAAAACCAAACATCACTTTATAAAGCTACTCTTTCATAATAATAAAAACAATGTCTGGTATCAAAAATATCAACCGATCACACATATCACCAAACAAATCAAATGAACCCAGTCTTCTAAACCCTCCTAGCAGTGTTTCTAAGCTTAATACCCATGGCTTGCTTTTAAACAAAATTGTGTTTAATCCACCAACAGATGAAGACCATTATAAAGAAGTTGATGACGAACAAATAATCATCAATCCAAGAAGACACGAAAACTCCAATGTGATTTCAAATCAGCCTATCGCCAACACAGAGACTTATAAAAAACAAGCTACCGATGATTATGTTATGAATGATGACTTAGAAAACGCATCCATGGTCAAAGATGATGAATTCACTGCTGACCAAAAGTTTGGGCCTATTTTGAAAATGAACAAAACAGGAAAACTCAAATTTTTCAACAATCTGCAACATGTGCAGCCTTCTTTAGTCCCAGCTGCATCGATCACAGGCAAGGTCCAGTTTAAACCACTGATTACAGCCAATAGAGACAACAATTTATCAATAACGAATGAAGAGGAGGCCCAAGAACATGTTCTTTCTGGCCCAAGCATAAACACATCGAGCAACAACCAACTCAAAAGGAAAATCAGCATTTTGGAAGAAGACGACGACGAGATAAACCATTCAGTAAAACTAGGCCAAGGCTTGAACAACTTTAATTTGGATTTTGATATGAGCGATTCAGATAATGAGAACCTTGCGAATAACAGCAACCAAGGCATAGCACAGATTTTACAGAAAAAACTCAAGCAGCAAAATAATAGCAGCGACTTTATTGAAGCCGCCAACAAAGATGACTTTGCCCAGCTATCAAACCAGGCAGACGTGTCTATTGAGTACATAAGAGCTGATGATAACAACAAGTTTGAATATATTCTTTCTCCTGAAAAAAGGCCTAACAGCAGAACAGCATCTCCAAAAAATAGAATTGACTCCCCATTGAAGGAAATATCCATCAACTTGTCAGATACCTCAAGCACACGAAGCAACAAAAAAATGCTTAAATCTTCATTCAATCCTAACAAACTATCATCTGCATTAGGATCCCGTTTAGACAGAAATAGCTCCAAGCTATTGAGATTGTCACCTGCTGGGCCATCCAACAAAATCTCAGATAAAGAAAACCAACCAAAGATTATTCCAAGCTCGCCATCCTTTCAATCATCCAGAAAGAAATTGAGATCTCTACCGAAACTTCCACAAACAAATTTGAACTCATCCATCATGGGATCACCAAGTTTTTTGAATGATAACCAAAGCCTTGCTGCTTCACCAGTCAGAAAACCCCAGCCACAGACCAAAAACATAAGCATTTCTCATTATTTGAACAATCAAAAAAATAATTTGAATAACTTGATAAAAGTAATCAACAATATGCAAACTGATGCAGGTTTACTGGAGAACGTTGTTAATGAAACAACAGGTGTTGACCAAGCAAAATATGACAGCATCAAAAGACTGTATAGCACTGAGGCGGCTGAGAAGGAGAGGTATATGAACGAAAACAGAGAAATGGCCATCAAGTTGAAGCTTTTGGAAGACAAGTTGGTTGAAGTTAGAAAGAAAGAAGAAAAGTTGGAAACTCAAATTATGCAAAATAACGAAAGAGACTTGGAAAACATCAACAAGTTCACAGAGTTGAAGCAAAATACTGATAAGAAGATCCAAGAACTTGAGAAAGAAAATGCACACTTGACAGAAAGACTGAACATGATTGAGGTGCAGAATGCAAAAGAGCTGGAAGAGCTGAAAAAAGAACAGGATCAGCTATTGGAAACCTTGAAGCAGAAGGAGCTGCAGATCAACGAGTTTAAGCAAAAGACTGAAAACTTTGACATGACTTTGGAAAACGAAATGTCCAAGATGAACACTGATTTGTACGAGCAATATTCTAAAAAACATGAAGAAAAAATGAAACAAGTCAAGCTAAGCTATTCAGAAGCCATGAACTCATTGAAGAAAGTTGTTCAGCAATTGAGAAGTGATTTATCTAAGAAAAACGAAGAAATCAACAGATTAAAACAGCAGCAAATGTCAAGCAATCAAATTGGTACAAGAAGAGGATACAAATAAAAACTATAATTCTAATGTCTATATATACAAGCCAAACTTTATTTTTTTTAAAAAACAAAAAGAAACATATTTTAAAACTGAGCTTAACAAACGTTATTTATATATGATTTATTCTTCATCAGAGCTTTCATCTTCTTCTTCTTCAGCTTCTTCTTCGTCATCTTCTTCTTCAACATCATCGTCGCCTTCCTCTTCAAGAGCAGCTAGTAGCATCTTTTGTCTTTCTTCTCTGATTTCTCTTTCAATGGAGACATATTTACCCAGAGGAGTCAACTTCCAGTCCAAGTCAACTAAGAACTTGTTCAACTCAGTCTTGTTAGATGGGGAGAACTCAACTTCTTCTCTTTTAGTTTCAATGAACTCGTTATTCTTGACAATCTTATCCAGCAGAACAGTCAACTTCTTGTTGAACTTATAGTTATTGGAGTTGATCTTGATGAATCTCTTCAAGGAAATGATAACAGGAGTGGACAACTCAGGGAAAGAAACACTCTTGACAAAACAGTTCATGTATTCACCTAAGATTTCTATGAATTGGTCAATAACACCGTCCTGGTATGTCTTGGTTTTTAGGTATTGCGCATTACACTTGATGTTGGTTTGGAAGTCAAATGGCTCTAATTTCTTGTCTTCTTTTTTGACTTGCTTTTTGAAAATATTACTGTTCAAGATTTCTTGTAGTAATGGGTAAACTGGGACATAGACCTTTGTTGATTGGATTAATCTGTTCAAAGACTTGATCAAGTAGAATCTCAACGGGAAGAATTGTGCTGTTGGAATTAGCTTTATAGTACCGATGGTTATTTGGATCAATGGGTAGATCAGTTCGCTCATGTTGGAGTTTTGCTCAACAACAGCATCGCTGTGACAAGCCATGGATAGGAATCTGGACCAGAAATCCAAGGAATGCACAAATTGCCAGTTGTAAACAATCTTGTAGGCATTGGCTGGGTCGATTTTATTCTTTGAGCTGGTATTGTTGTTGGTTTGAGCATTTATAGAGTTTCTCAAATGAATAGCTAATTGTCTTAGATATTCAAAACCAATTTGATATGATAAAGTGGAGTCCAATAAGAAGATTTCAACCATTGAGTTCTTTTGGAAATTTACCAAGTTGGCGGTTCTCAGGTTGTTGTTGCTGTTGGTAGCACAGTTCTTGATGAAAGAAGAGTACAAACTCTTGAATAAGTTCTCCAACATTATGGTCTTCTTGAATTCCTTACAAGACTCAAATAAGAAAGCAAATAAGGTAATTTGTATTTCTAAGTGTTTGGTAGTAGCCCAGTTTTGAATTACTGCAGAGATCAGCTTCTTTAAGGTTCTTCTATGGGATAAAAAGAATGGTAACAATTGAGATGTGGAATGCAAGATCAAAGAAGCCATTTTCATATCTTGGTTGATGTCTTGAATCATGATGATCAAATTGGCAGCATGGTGCTTCAATACATTTGCAACTTTACCACTGGTCTTTGGATTTAATATTCTGGTGGTTTGCTCATTTGGTAGTTTCTTTATGGTATATGGATCTAATTTCTCAATTATCAAACTTGGTAAATCCTTCAAAGTTAAATGCATTAACTTTGAGAAGGCCTTTTCATCAGTGATGGTGAACTTCAAATCATTAATGACTTCTTCATTGTTCATGTTGATAGAAGCCTTAAAAGCAGTTATGATAGTTTTTAGTAGTTTCAAATTTGGGTTCTTCTTGGTTATTTTATTCAAAGCAACACTCCAGTTATTGACCATCTTGTATGTAACTTCAGTCTTTTCTTCGGAAGTCTTGACCTTGTCTTCAGAGTCAGAGTCGTCATCGCCACTGTATTGATCCATGACATTGTCGTTCAATTCCAATAAGCCTTTATCGTTATCTTCTAAATACTTGTAGAATTCAGGGTCTTCCTCCTTTAAGTCATCCAAATCCAAATCTTCTTCTTCCGATGATTCTTCACCTTCGGACTCCTTTGCGGTCTTCTTAATTAATGGTTTTTGTAGTTCTTTAGGAATGTTGGCAGAAGTGTCTTCAAAGAATTGAGATAATTTATCGTCATTGACTTTACTCTTTTTGGTGACTTCTTTTTCTCTACTTTGTATTTGACCTTCCTTGGTCTTGTTGAATTTTTCTTCTTGTAATTGTTCTAAAGTTTTGCTCTTGTTTAGTAATTTACTCTTGGTATAGTTGTTACCTCTTCTCTTCAAGAACTTTTCGTTATCTTTTTTGTTGATCTTTTCTTGGTCAAGTTTCTTGTCTAACTTCTTAGAAGCAATGAACTTTTTGGTAGCTTTAGTTGCTTTAGCCATTTTGTTTGTATATAGTTAAAGTAATGCTATTGGTTTTTAGTTGGTTTTATTCCCCCACTTCATAACCTATCCAATAATGAATTGATAAAAGACCCACATTGAAATCTATCACCTATGAAACTTTTACTGTATAAAGAAAAAAAACAAGAACAAAAAAAAAAAGAAATTAAAGAAAAATGAATTAAAAAAGAAATTCACATTGCCTTTGATGGTTTCCTATTTGGGAAGTTCATCGCTCAAGAGCCTTTATTCAGAAAAAACCAAAAAACCAAAAAAGGAATTTGTCGGATATAAGAGTGAAAGTTTCTCCAAAGAGCAAAACTGAGTAGTGTTTAATTAATAGACAATATATTGGCATATTTAAGGTCATAAGTGATTGTTTGTTTTTTGTTTTTTTGAAAACAAAAATGTATATATATTATTATATAATAAGTTTTAAAGTTTTTTAAGCGGTACCTTGAACAATATGTTTGTCTTCTGGCTTTTCCGCAAAAATGTTCTTTTCAGGGTCATGTCTTTCTTTTCTAGGAGTACTGAACCATTTTTTAACTCCAGTAACATCAGGAAGGTGAATACCTTTAACTCTCATGATGTAGTACGATCCTAGCATTGCAACAAAGTTAAATATGATGTAAGCCCATAAGAAACCAAAGTTTCTCCATCTTTGATCCCAATGAACACCGAATTCAGCAACAATCTGATCTTGGTTGTTGTATGGACAGTATTCACAACTGCTAGTGGCTTCAGGATTCTTTATGTAACCAGGATGGTGTTTAGTGAAAGTTTCTAGGAAAGAACCACAAGTTTGGCCAGATGGAGGATCTAAAATTCTTAGTTCATGTGGAATACATTCAACTATCTTTCCATGTACAACAGAAGTGGTTAAAGATTGAACAACATATGTGAATGGAGACAACTTGTACATGAAAGTCCAAAAGCCTGGCATTTTATCTTCAGGTTGCAAAATACCACAGAACAACAACATCATAGCAAATATGTTGGAGTTGATCATGGAAGCAGAAGGAACATCAGGAGCCATGTAAATGATCCAAGCACCATATGAGATAAAGTATATTGGGAATTGGATGACATAGATCAAGAACCAGAAACCAGCATGAGAAGCTTTACCAGATGCCATCAATGGCCAGTAGTAGCAGATGAAACAGAAGAAGACACATAGAGATGACCAAAGAATTTCAACAAAGGTATGTGATAACAACAAATGGGCCCAATGGAAAGTGGAGGAATCTCCTTCTCTGACTTCGTACAATTCTCTAGAGTCAATGGCGAACACGTGCATTTGGTTAACCATAGCCAAAGCAATCAACAACATCATGAACGTAGAAGAGAAAGATTGGTTAGCAGCCTGAACAGCAGTAGATCTACCAGTCCAAACAAAAGATAAACCAACAACCAAGGCACAGAAGATACATTCTAAGAATTTGGCTCTGATGTAAACAGGAGCTCTCCAGAATTGAATGTAAGTTCTCCATAAGACAGTCTTGAATTGAATCCAGTGAGGAGCAGCATAGATAGTCAACAATTCAGGATCCTCACTTTGGCTCTTATTGGTCAAAGAGTCATTCAAAGCATCCAATTCCTTAATAGCTTGAGTATGTTCTGGTGAGTTTCTCCAAGTTTCAGACCAGTCCTTACCAACACTGTTACCAACAACAACATCCAACATCCATTCAGCAGGATTTTCAGATTTGTCACAAAGCAATCCGGACTCTCTTTCTAAGTAAGATAGCATAGATCTAGAGTTCTTACCGATATCACCAAAGTAAACCATTTCACCACCTCTTTTCAATAGTAACAATCTATCAAACTCTTCAAATAGTGTAGCAGAAGGTTGATGGATAGTACACAAGATGGACATACCAGAATCAGCTAGGGCCTTTAAGAATTGAACAATGTTCCATGAAGAATTGGAATCTAAACCAGAAGTAGGCTCATCTAGGAAAAGTAGTAAGGAAGGCTTAGCTACCAACTCAACACCAATGGACAATTTCTTTCTTTGTTCAACATTCAAACCTCTACCAATCTTACCAACAACAGCATTTTCGTAGTTTTGCATACCCAACAATCTAATGATTTTGTCAGCATACTCCATTTTTTCTTCATGAGAAACAGAGGCATTTTGTCTTAATTCAGCAGCAAATTGTAAAGATTCTTTAACAGTTAATTCAGTCATATGGTTATCAGCTTGAGTAACAAACCCACAAGATCTCTTGAATGAGGAGGGCAAAGGCTTGTTGTTAACTAAAAGGTCACCAGTGATGGTAACATTTTTGATTCTTTGGGACAAGGTTGTTAGCAAGACAGTCTTACCAGCACCGGATGATCCCATTAAGGCAGTCATCTTACCAGGCTTAACATAACCGTAAACATCATGTAGCAATCTTCTAGAACCCCCATCGTAATTGACATCAACGTTTAAGTCCTTCCAGGAGAAAATATCTTTGCTAGCAATAACCTCATTCAAATCGACATCAGGACCGTTCAAGGCAAACATCATCTCCTCTCTTGTGGCAACTTTAGAATCGGCATTGTCACCAAACTCAGGCATGAATCCTCTCTTAAATAGTAGCAAGTCACCACCACCTTCAAGTGGCTTCAAGTATTCACTCATGATAACATTTAGAATAATGTAGAAAACAGTCCAAATAACATTAACACCCCATCCTTGCCATGAATCAGGATAGTATTTGGCGTGGTAAGCAGCTTTTAAGTAAGTATCACCATTGACGAATCTTTTACCCTTGACGGACCCAGCAAAGTTACAAACTTGGTTAACCAAGGAAACAGACTCATAACCAATACCAGAAGGAATCATCTTTGAACATAGCATTTCTCTACCGTGGAATTCAGTGGCCATGGTTGATTCATAAGCATAGGTCAATGGGTTGATGTATCTAATCCATCTGGCCCAGTGATGCATTTGTCCAATAGGCAAGAAGAATCCACAATATAAAGCTAACACCAAAACATACAAACCACCAACAGCATGTGCAGTGGTACCATCTTTGGTGATTGTGGCACAGAACTTGAAGATAAAGGAGGTACATTGTTGAACAGTAAACATGTATAGGAAGTACTGGAAGAAAGATCCAGCATCCCACTTTAAAGCAGGCAACCAGTAGGAAACCACGGCTAAGATGGCAACGGCAATGAACTTGACTGGCATTTCAGTGAAAATTTCTTGAAGAGCTTCGGCAGATGTGTGGTACATGGAGTATGACTTTTGTTTCATGATTATTGCTCTGTTAGCAAAAGATGATGAGATTTCAGCCAATGAGGTCAACGAGCAGAAAAGTAAGACATAAAAGATTAAACCACCTCTAGAGTAAGCCCCGGATGTGGTTGATTGTGAGACAGGATCAATTTTGTAGAACATGGACCCTACAAAGAAACCTTTAGTCAAAAATGACGATAAGTAAACTTGAGTATAAGTCATATCACCTTTGACTCTATGCACACCTCTAACCATACAATACCAGATTTGAGTCCAGTAGTTGGTTGTGTATAGAGAGTGCAGAGGTTCCCTGGTTTGTTTTCTTTGTTTCATAGACTCTTCCAATCTGTTATGTGTTTCAGCGGAGTTATGGTTGGTAACGTATTCGTTAAACAAATCTAAGGCATCGGCGTATTGTGGAGAAGCCTTCCAATAAGCAATAAATTCATTAACATTCTTAGGAATAGTAGCCTCGTATCCTTCTAGACAATCCAAGTTTTTGTTATCCCAATCTAGGGTAACAGATGTCAAGAATTCAGCAGAAGTCATTCTGTGAGGTTTGACAAACCCCATATTGGTAAAGTAATCAACTGCATCATCAGCAGGTCCAAAGTAGATTTGTTGACCGTTGTACAAAACAGATACCTTATCCATCAAGTCAAAGATTTTCTGACCAGCTTGGTAAACACAAACAACAGCTGTGGTGTTTGTCAAATTTGTAGCTGTTCTGATAGCTTGAGCAAATTCTAGGGCAGAGGAAGCATCTAGACCTAAAGTGGCGTTATCCCAGCAGTAGATGGAAGCTGACATGGCCAAGGCTTCAACTAATGAGACTCTCTTTCTTTCACCACCAGAAACACCTCTCACAACACCAGAACCAACAATGGTTTTGTATGTGTGGGTAAGACCAAAGACAGTGCACCATAAGTCTCTCATAGAATCGACATACTCATTTTTAGAGATATCGTCAATTCTTAATCTAGGAGTTTTACACTTCAAGGCAAAGTCCAAGGTTTCTTTGACTGTGATTCTTGGGAAATGGAAATCCAATTCTGGAACGTATATGACATATCCTTTGAATCTGGTCATCATTTCTTGTTGGTCCAAACCATCGTACGAGAACTCACCGTTGACTTCAACAAACTCTGAGATCTCACCAGCAATGGCTCTCATGGTGGACGAGGCACCAGCACCTGGTCTACCAATGATCATCAACATTTCACCGCTTTCAACAACACCAATGGCGTCTTTGACTAAGAATTTTGTAGGCTTTTGGCCCCTGTTGGAGATGAATCTCTTAGGCCAAGTGAAGAAGTCCATCACCATATTGTCGATGGATGGAGCAACTGCAGCAGAAGCATCAATACCAATGACGTTGAGCCCCTTAAAGGCAACACCAGCATCATTTGGAACAATACCTTGCTCCAGCTGGTGGTTTCTGATGTAGTTCAACAACTGCTGCAAATCAAAGTCAATCCCGTCACGGATTTCTAGAGAAGTAAGCTCTTTCTTGGTCTTTGTTGAGAGAACTCTTGCCAACGACTCAATTTTCTCAACACCAGTGGTTTCAGACAAAATATTAGTGATATGTCTGCTTAGTTGGGACTCAATTTGCTGTGTTTCTAAGTCATGGTTTAAGGCTTGGATAGGCTGGTTTTGATTATGCTCGTCTTCATAGGATTGAATGGATTCTGTGAATGATGAGGTATCGTCCTGATTGTTATTACTTTTAGTTTTTTTTAAATCGTCCGATTCTTTAGACTGTGTATTAGACTCAGACATTTTGTATTCAAACGCTTGTAGATCAATACTTGGTATTAAAGACTTTGGAGTTTCTGTTTGTCACAAGGAATTGTAGATCAAGTGTTTTAAACCTAATACTGTGTTCTTATATAGTCATCAAGAGAGCCAATATTGAAACAAATGTCTATTTTAAACCAGTAACAAAAACAAACAAAAAAAAGGGCCAGAATTCAGTGGAACCTTAGTGCTTTTGCCGTTTGAGTTATTATTTAATAATTGATTAAAGCTGTAGTCATATATTTTTGACTACTCGTGAACAAAAACTGACCGACCGGGAAACTCAAAATTTACCCGATAAAAATTAAAATAAATTAACTCAAGCAAAAGATATTAATCTGGAATGATGGGATATATGAATTCGGATAAGGGATAGATGAAGGAATGAAAAAACGAGTGCAGATGTTCAATTGATGGATAAGATGTCGAGGATATTAAGATAAAAGAAGAATTTGAAAAACGAAAAAAAAGATCTCAAAGGTTTTTATCCGATTATTACAATAAAACGACCTCATCAAATTATCATAATTATATTTTTAAATTTATTTTGTTTATTTTTAGATTTATTTTGTAATTTACAAATGTAAACTTATTGTAGTTATTGGATAACCTTTTTTTGTTTTTTTTAAATTGAACACGTTTTTGTTAAGTTTTTTTTTTTGCAACAACAAAAATTTACAGCCAACTTTATTTCTCTGGGTTTGGCGACTATTTTTAACTTCTATTATTTTTTTTTTAAAAAAAAATATTCAAAAAAATTTTTAGAGAAAAAAAATTATGCATTTCCTGTTTTTTTTTATCTTATCCTTTACAGATAACTTGTAAATCAAAAAAAAAAAAGATTATATTTCTTCAGAACACCCCAGACATCATACCCATCATCATGTCATACAAAACAAAAGTCACATGCGTTCTTTTGGCGTTATTGCCTTTGATATCAGCAACTGCCACTTCTGAAAAGATTGCCACTTCTGAGCCTGCAAACGATGTTAAGAAACAAAGCGCTTTCACTTCATTTGTTCTGGCCTCCTCCATGATTCTGGTTTCTGAAATCGGTGACAAGACCTTTTTAATTGCTGCTTTGATGGCTATGAAACACAACAAGTACGTTGTTTTCTTGGGCAGTATTTCATCCCTAGCAATCATGACCTTGTTGTCCGGTCTTTTTGGCCAAGCATTCACCTCTTTCTTGCCAGAAACTTTGATCTCATGGATCGCCTCTATACTGTTCTTCATTTTTGGATTCAAGATTTTAAAGGAAGGTTTGGAAATGGACAAGGAAATGGGTGTTGAAGACGAACTTCACGAAGTTGAACAAGACATTAGCAACACAGAACTAAACGAATCCACCAATGCCATGGAAAGTGGTGGTATCTTGAAGTCTCATAGAAGCAAGTTTGGCAACTTCACTGAACTGTTCAAAAAGAATATCATGAACTTCTTTTCTCCTCTTTTTGTTCAGGTCTTCATCATGGTCTTCTTGGGTGAAATCGGTGATAGATCTCAAATCAGTACTATAGTAATGGCTGGGTCCGGTAATTTCTGGCCCGTCATAATTGGGTCCATCATGGGACATGCCTTCTGCTCCGCCATTGCTGTAATCTTTGGTGTTCTGTTGGCTTCCAGAATCAAAATGAGAACAGTCACCTTGATTGGTGGTGCTCTGTTCCTAATCTTCGGTTTGGTCTACGCTGTTGAAGCTTTATCATAAACCAAAGTGTAACATCTATAATAATAATACAAATAAATCCGTCTTCTTTGATTGGTTTTTATGCACTTATTTATTCAACTTTATACATTGCAATTATATAAATCTATTTTAAATTCTCTATAAAGTTGTTCAAATCATATTCTTCTTTGTATTGATCATCATCCCAGACATTCGCTAAGGTTCCCATAGCAGACTTTGCTTTGGAACTTAAACCTGTTTCATCTACAATATCTTCCTTCAACTCTTCTTCACCCTCAACCAACTTGGTTTCAACATCAGTGTTATTGAACAAGTCTAACAATTGGTCGGTTCCCATACTTTGCAATCCTGCGTTTTGTTGATTCACAACAGTTGAAGCTATGTTCATTTTGAACTTTTGTAAACTCATGATCTTTTCTTCCAATGACCCTTTGGTGATGATTCTATAAACATTCACAACCTTGGTCTGTCCCAATCTGTGTGCTCTGTCCATTGCTTGCAGATCATTCATTGGGTTCCAATCATGCTCAACAAAAATAACAGTATCGGCACCAGTTAAGTTCAAACCTAACCCACCAACTTTGGTTGTCAATAACAAAATATCTATGGACGGGTCTTCATTGAACTTCTTGACAACGCTTTGTCTATCTCTGGATTCAACAGAACCATCCAAACGCATATAAGTCACGTCAGGCATGTGTTTCTTGAACAAATCATTTTCTATAAGGTCTATCATGTCCTTCAATTGGCAAAAGATCAATACTCTATGCTCAGAGATAATTTTTTCCTCTTTTAGACCAATACCACACTCATTTAACAAGTTCTTCAATCCCAGCAACTTTGGAGCGTTCCTAATATCAGAAATATCCAGCTTCTCATTTTTCAATTGTTGCTTGACCTTATCGTATTGTGGATGGTTGGGGGTCAACACTAACTTTGGATGGTTACACAATTTTCTCATGTATTGAAGAGCCTGGAAAATGTGCTGTTTAGGCTCTTCACTGCCAATGTCTTCAATCTCAACGTTTTTCTTCTCCTTCTTTACAAAGTCATTGTATAGTTGCTTTTGCAATGGTGACAATTCACAATAATAATCTTGAATAATCTTTGGTGGCAAGTCTGATAAAACGTCATCTTTCAATCTTCTCAACATAAAGGGTAGTGTTTGCTTGTGTAAAGCTTCCAAAGCTAAAATACCCTTTTCTTGGTCTTTCAAAGATGCCTTTGGATTTCTGCTTTGTAATATCGGCTTGGAAAATCTTTCTTGGAAAGTCTTGTCTGTGCCCAGGAATCCAGGCATCAAGAAATCAAACAAAGACCACAATTCAACAACATTGTTTTGAATAGGTGTACCAGTCAACAGTAGTCTGTGGTTTGCTCTAATTTCCTTTACTGCAATGGCTAGTTTGGAGTGAGGGTTCTTGATGATGTGACCTTCATCCAAAACACAGTAGTTGTAGTCATAGTTCTTCAAAATGTTGATATCTTGTCTAACAACGTCATAGGAGGTCACAACAACAGAGTATTTATTGAAGTCATTGGAGTGTTGCGATCTTACAGATGGCGGGCCAGCGTAAACCAAAACACTTAAACCTGGGGAGTACTGTTTGATTTCCTGTTCCCAATGGCCTGTTAATGATGGGGGACAAATAATCAAACAAGGCAATGGCTGGTGCTCTAATGACTTATCAATAGCATACTGCTCTTGTCTCAGGAATTGGTCACTTCCTAAAATACAAATGGTTTGCAAAGTCTTACCCAACCCCATATCATCACATAAAATACCATGCAAACTGTACTTGTTCAAAAAGGCTAACCAGTTTACACCGTCTTGTTGGTACTTTCTTAAAGTGGCATTGATGTTGACAGGCATTTTGAATGGCTCAATTTTGGAAGGATCCATCATTTGAACCAAGAAGTTTCTTTCTTTGTCTCTTCCTTGCAAGAACTCTTCTGAGAACCCTTCTTCAGCAATTTGAATACCTTCTTCCAACGGGATCAACTTAATGACAGTGGCAAAGGTCTTGGCAGCTAAGTTTCTGATATCGCTCACAGAATCACTCATTCTACCTAATAGCGGAACAATGAAGAACACAACAAATGGTAGAATGTCTGTGCCCATGTAGAAGGTTATGTGTTTGATCAATTCGATAGCACCTAGTCTGTAGGTGACGTTACCTGCATTGTTTAGCATTGGCAATACATTTTCGGTAATGAACGGAATCAAAACAGTAGGCACTTCCTTTGCAAGAACCGACAATACCATGGATGAAGAGAATCGCAAAATTGCCATTTTGCTCTTCAAAAGTAACAACAGATGTGGCAAAACTTCCTGCTTCAAGTCCATTTGTTTTATCTTTTCAGCACCAATAAACGGAATCAGCTGACGGAAAACAGCCAGCCCATCAACAATTGCTGATCCAGAATCATTGTCAACTATGCTATCTTCATCGTTATTTTTTGAGAATGTGGACAATGGTTCAAAAATGTAGGCCTTCAATTGGGGAATTTCCTCAAGAACATCTTTTCCTGACAAGTGCTCGAACATTTGTTCAAAAGCCAATAGACCACCTCTCACCACAAACAGGGCTTTTTCTCTTTGGGTTTTCAACGAAAGATCATCGCCACCTTCTAAAATAGCAAATTTCTCTTGGTATATCAAATCGTACACTTGACCAAACACGTCCTTGTTTTCCTCAAATGTTGGAGTATTGATCGTGTCTGTACATAAGAGTCCACACAGATTCTTCAAAACCTTGTTGAATGCGTTTTGTTTGCCGTTGGCGGCCAGCAAGAACATCAGGCTGACCAAACTCTTTGCTGATCTTTCTTGGAAGATTTTGAAGTTGCAGGTTTTCAAGTTATCCATCAGGGATTTGATGTAAGGAGATATCTTGGCGGGGATGCTCTTGTTTTTATAGGTCGATATCGACAACATGGCATTGGCATAAGATGATAGGATAACCGATTCTTTGATTGTGACGTTGTCTTCATACTCTTGTATGGCGATCTTCAAACGGTGACGGAAATCGGTCAAGGTCTTTGCACTGGAGATTTTCGTAGCATTGTCAAGGCCACCGAATAGCTTATCGTATGTTTCTCCGTATATCTTATGGGCCATCTTTAAATCAAAAGCAGTTGATCCAGCTTGAGGCTCACCTTTGACTAAGAAAGGCAGCTGTGGGATCTTGGATCCTGATAACTTACCGACATTTCTGAAAGCAGACAATAAGTTGTTACACTGTGCACATAAACTCTTCATAGATGGTACCAGTTCCTTATAAACTGGTAGACTGGTGATATCATTGGAAGCAAACTCAGTCAAATGAGTATTGAAAATCGGTTCAAAAATATCATTCATCCAATCCAAAGATTCGCCTTTGTAAGATTTAGCAAATTCCGAAATAATGATTGCAGTTAAATACTTTGGTGTGATAAATGGACTATTCATAGAAGATGAGAGTAAAGCTGCGAATGATTTTTGAGTTTTTTCCAAAAAGTAACTGGAAGTTTTTCCAAACACCTCAGCAGCCAGTACTCTGTTGATAACAATTGTCTCTTTACTCAAAATATCAACGTCACCGTTTATCATTGCGGAATCTATGTTTATGTTGGAGTTGCCTGACACATCGGAGTGTTTTCTTTTCTTGCCAGAGTAGTCCTCTAAGTGATATGAGCTAGAAGGTTTCAAAATCTTATTGGTTGCCATTGGGTAGCTCTTTCCTAACTCACCTACAGGAGTCATTAAAATATGGGCAAACTCAGGTAAGAATCCGGCAAACAGGTTATCTAGCGATCCTGAAGATGCATTTTTCATGTATACTTCTATGACTTTGAAATAAACATCTTGTGACAACTGGTTGATGTCATAATTAACTTCAAATAGAATGTTTTGTAGCAATAGTCTAACAATCTTTGAATCAATCCAGTTGTGTTTGAAGTCGTATATTTCTAAAAACTGAAGCAGTAGGTTCAGTACTGACTTTCTAACAATGGTAATGGGATGTCTTAGGTATCTGTAAAGCATTGGGATCAATGTTTTGTAAGACCATTTATTCTCGGCAACTATTTTCTTTTGCATCAAATTGACAATCTGTTCATGTTTGAATAGGTTGTTCAAGAGATCCATTATGCTACTAATAGAAGTGGATAGGTCATCGTCTCTGTCGCAAACACAGGACCATAAAATATCCAATATGGAAGATATTTCAGACTCGTCTATTTGCAAAAACAAGTCTGTAAGTGGAATTAGTATACCAGCTGCACACGACTGAACGTCGTCGTCAAAGGCATTAAGACCATGCTTGACTATAGTTATGATTCTGTTTATAAGGTTATTGTCTATGAAAAACTGTTTCTTTGTGGAAGTGAAATACAGTAAACCTAAAAGACCACCGTGAGATACTTGCCACAGTTTTTTAGGCTGATTTTCTTGAAAGATTAATTTCTCCAAGTTTTCAAATACCTGCATCAGCAAGGCTTTGTCTGTTAAATCATTCAACGAATTAAATATAACTGCAAGAGTTTGTGCAGTGGATGCCTTCACAGGAGCCACAACAGTATCTCCTATGAAGTCATTAAATCTATCGAGAGCAAAGATATTCAGAATATTACAACACAAATCCTGCAAGTACTTGTTGTTTCTCAAGTCGTTTTCTTCTTCATTGAATATCTTTAATTTTCCTAGGTACTGGGAGTTTTCTTTTTTTTGCAAAAATATTTCACGCAATCCCAAAGCTGCACCGTGTCTTAGCTCCCAATTTTCAGATAAAAGATCCTTCAACAACAAGTCATAAAGTGTTTGGAGAGTCCAAGTGATCCCTGATGTAAGTTTTTCTTCTTCTTCGTTTTGAATTTTGGTTTCCAACATGATCTTGTTATCATCATTTTGTTCAGTTATATCTAATTTGGGGTTTGACAAAAACTCCGCTTTGTTGTTGGCAATATCATTAAGCTGGTTGTTTGAAAGATCAATGCTTTTTGAAGGGGTGCTGGTTTTATCAGCTGGTGTAGATGCTACTTTCTTCATTTTTCTCTTGGCCAAAGCCTTCATTCTGGCAGACTTGGCACTTGACACGTCACTTTCAATTACAACTGGAGAGGGCTTCAGCTTTTTGTTTTCGTTGGTAGGTTTTTCTTTGATCGAGTCTATAGACGCAGCCAGTAGAGGTGCTCTGTTGTTCATTACATCTAAAACATCATATTCTTTCAGATTCAGTAATTGGTTTTCTATTTCAACAATTTTATTCATGAGTTCTGAGTTTTTGAAGAACTCAACTTTTTTCATGAACGCCTCGTTGCTGTTTAACATAGCATTTTCGCTAAGATCTTCTTTCTTTATATCATCATTGCGTACATTGTCCGAGTTAGGATTCCAATTGGGGATATGCTGAACTATATTTCCGATAGCTCTGGCAGAGGATACTCTAGTTTCCCATTTTTTGCTCAATAAAAACGGATATACTCTGGATATCAAGGAGATTATATCATGTGGATGTTGTTTGGCTAGATCACCTAATTGATCAGCAGCAAGGTTTCTAACGAATGTAGATGAACCCGTTTCAAGCAGCAGAACTTGTCTATCTAATCTACTATTTCTGGATGTCATTATATTTACAAAAGAGCAAAAAACCTAAGCAGATTGTTGATTTGTGTATGTATTTGGTTTATGTATGTGTGTCTTCTTTGTATATCGACAAGAGATGAGTGAAAAGATTTTTAGATCTATTTTTTTTTTGTATGTTAAAAATAATTGTACTGTAAGAATTATGGATAAGCAATGTATTTTTTGCTTAAAAAGACAACACGTTAATTAAAGACGTAAACAAACATTGAATAAATTCAGCCAGAAGACACAAACGCTACCAAGTAAAAACATCACTAGATTTATCATTATTATAATTTTTTATTTTTTCACATTTTCTGTTTTTTTCTGAGGGGTGAGCTGATCATCCTTATATACCAAACGAAATGTCCAAACCTGAACAACAAAAAAAAAGCAAAAAAAAAAAAAGAGGAGGGGAGCGAAAAAACCAAAAAAACTAGACTAACAAAAAACACACAGCCATTAGATGCAAAGCACACGCCAAAAAAAAATACATATAGTAATAGGCTTTATTAATATAAACCTGTAAGTAGAAAGTGTTTTCATACAGATGTGGTTGTTTATTTGACCAAATGCTTACAAAGAGATTATCCAGTCAGACCAATTGTTTGAATATAGCGGCTCTTACGGCTCTGATATAGAATTAAAGAGCTAAACTACCAATAATACTACAGGTTAAATACCCAGTTAAACCCGTTTATTTATTATCTCTTGTTATCGTGTTTATGATTAATTCTCTATTAATACAATCACGTGCAGCATGTGCACACTTTACTTCGTGGCTGAAACCCTTTTCCATTTTTTTTTGATTTCTTTTTTTTTATGTAACACTTTTTTTAAAAAAAAAAAAAGCAAACAAAAATTTGCAAAATATTTTGCTCTTGTAAAAATTCACATGTATTAAACAAGAAAAAAAGTGAATACCCGTTGCAAAAAAAAATTCTTCAACGAGACAGCCCATTAGGGAAAACAAAAGCTGTTATTCTAAAACTTTTTCTTTTTTTTTTTTTTTTTGGCTTCATAGCTGTTAAGTCTACATATTCAACATTTTTTCACACAAGTATATATAAGCTAGCATCAACAGATTTAATTGTTTAAAATCATTTCTTATTAGAATTATCATGATTAAATAAAAAAAGAATATATAAAAAAAACCAAAGTCGATTTCCAAGTAATTATCAAAAATGCCAAGTATGTACTAGCTAAGTCATTGCCACTAGGCATAATTAGCAGTCATTATTTTCATTCTTTTTCATAATAATGATTTTTTTTTATGCTGATATTCTATATCAGTTGAGGATTCGGGCCCTCTCTTTTCTAATACATAGAAAGAATAAAAAAAGTAACATTATTGCTATCCAAAGTTTTTTTCAAATACATACCAGTATCGAAGCATAAAATTTATCATGATCTGTAGCTTTGTTTATGTTTGCACTGAAACCCGACACTTCAGTGCAAACGCTTTAAAGACAAAGTAGATAAGCAACGAAAGTTGATTATTGCACACTGATCATCTATTAGATTGCCGTAACTATGAAAATAGTTGCGTCTACTTATGCTTCGTATTGGGTTTTCTGTATTTGTGTTGTTCAATCTGTTTTTTCTAAACAGCTCTTTGAATTAAAACTTTTGTTTAGTGTATGTTTACTTTCTTATATTCTTTTGTATTTTCTTGAAAAGAGAACCTCGTATTCCGATCATTGTTATTAAAAGTTGAACGTTTTGTACTGCCACCACCAACTAAAACGAATTTCACTTTTTTTACTAACAATTTTACTTTTTTTTTAACCTGCAACATTACATTTTAAAACAGGAGCCCCAAGAACTACTTCTAAAACTTACTCTACCCCAAAGAGACCTTATGAATCTGCCAGATTAGATGCTGAATTGCAATTAGCTGGTGAATTCGGTTTAAAGAACAAGAGAGAAATCTACAGAATTAACTTCCAATTATCCAAGATTAGAAGAGCTGCTAGAGACTTGTTAACCAGAGACGAAAAGGACCCAAAGAGATTATTCGAAGGTAACGCTTTAATCAGAAGATTAGTAAGAATCGGTGTTTTATCTGAAGACAAGAAGAAGTTAGATTATGTTTTAGCTTTAAAGGTTGAAGATTTCTTAGAAAGAAGACTACAAACCCAAGTTTTCAGAGCTGGTTTAGCTAAGTCTATCCACCACGCCAGAGTCTTGATCTCCCAAAGACACATCGCTGTTGGTAAGCAAATCGTTAACATCCCATCTTTCATGGTCAGATTAGATTCTGAAAAGCACATCGACTTCGCTGCTACCTCTCCATTCGGTGCTGGTAGACCAGGTAGAGTTGCTAGAAAGAGAGCTGCCGCTGGTGGTGATGCTGAAGAAGATCAAGAATAAATGCTTTTAATCCCAACCGATTAAGAACACAACTTCTTATTTTATTTAGAACAAGCAATTATAAACTCCCCTTTTGTTGTGGTGGAACATTCAATGAATATCACAAGCAAATCATTTCTATATATATACTGATGATAGTAACATATGTAATTTATAAATATAAGCCAAACAAAACCCCCAAACAAATAAACAATTAACATAGGTCTTAAGAAACATCAAATTATTTTAAAATGCTTTTTTTTCTATTGATATAATCGTGATAAAGCAATTGCTCTAGTAAATTGATGTCAGCATTGTCGCCATTAATTAAACTATTTGAAAGAAAAGCAAATGATCATCCTTCAAGAAATTCATATTTTTTTTTTGTTACATAATTTTTTTTAAATCAATTCAATACTGCGTTTTTATTTTTGTTTTTTTCAACAAACATATTTACTTAAATAGGAAATTATTGACATGTGTTTACCAATTTTGCTCTTGTAAACGCGCTTTCAGTAATAATTTTTTTTTTACTTCACCTAGCAAGTGTACTCGTAAAAATATCCTAACGTGGATGGCAATTTTGTAGAAAAGCGCACAGAAAAAAAAAACACAAGAGGAAACATTTGGTAACTTCAGAAATTGAATTTGAATGAGCTCTTTTTTTTTTTTGTTTTGGTGCGAGCTCTGGAATTTCCGTAATGGGTAATTAGCTTGCTGCTTAGGTCAAGTTTTTTTTTCTCTCTGTGTGACTTGTATTCTGTTTCTTCTTCTTTTTTTTCTCTCTTTCTCGTTCACTTGGTATAGCGTTTGCAGTAAAAATCAATTGGTAATATAATCTTATTAACAAATATTATCAATTCTGTTAAAGAAAGTGCTAACAAAACAAGCATAAACCAAAAACATATTATACAGAAATGGGTAAATCGTATGTACAACCTCTATAACAGATTGGACACAATCAGCCATATTGAACCAAGCAGAGTTAATGTTATTATGGAATTAACAATATTGAATTGAAAGTATTAATGAATGATTTAATTCTTTAAAGTGAGTGAAATGTCATGGTGAATGGATAAACGAATACAACTACACCAATAAGATGGTTACCATCACATCAATCAAAAAACGGAATAGTGGATATTTAAAACCAACTAAATATGGCACAACGGCAAACTCGATACACAGTATAAGTGGAAACTTCTACAAAAGCAAACTACTGTGAAAACGGTGTTCTTTAAAGTAATTGGTGAAAACGAGTGAATTATCAAAAGAAACTGTCTTGGAGTTATGAATGAAACCATGTTTGCCAATATGAAAACAGGAAACAACAAAGCCATCAATTAGGCAATATTGAACAGATGTCGATAATACCATAATTAGGTGCAATTGTTCAAACGGAGATTTGCAACAAATTTATAATTATTATGACAATTAGGCAAAACGAAGTTACAGCCATGCAAGAAACACTTTAAGGAATCAAACATTAATTTTCACAACATTTACATTTCATGAATAGTTAATACAACCAATGACAACTCTTGCTTAAGCAACCCTCTAATGAATGACGAAGTTTACTAACAATTACAATAAATTTTATTTGATTATTTTTTTCACTCCAATGAACAAAAAATGTCTTGAAGAAGTATTGATTTCAATACTTGCTTCTATCAAATACCAATTCCAAATACAATTATGAAATAGTCACGGTTTAAGATCTAGAACTAGATACACCTTCCAAAGGGACTTCAGAAAGAATGGTGCTCCATCCTTATCCACCTACTTAAAGATTTACAAGGTTGGTGATATTGTTGATATCAAGGCTAATGCTGCTATCCACAAGGGTATGCCATTCAAATTCTACCACGGTAAGACCGGTGTCATCTACAACGTCACCAAGTCTTCTGTCGGTGTTTTGATTAACAAGGTTGTCAACGGTAGATACATCCAAAAGAAGTTATCTTTAAGAGTTGAACATGTTAAGCACTCCAAGTGTAGACAAGAATTCTTAGACAGAGTTAAATCTAACGCTGCTAAGAAGGCCGAAGCCAAGAAGACCGGTGTCGCTGTCCAATTAAAGAGACAACCAGCTCAACCAAGAACCGCTCACGTTGTTGCCGCTGCTGAAAACGTTCCTCAAACCTTAGCCCCAGTTGCTTACGAAACTTTCATTTAATCTATGTGTTTTATTTTCTTATCAATCTGTGGAATACAGTTTGAAAAGAAAGATAAAATTTATATATATATCAGTATGTAAAGTACTGAGCTACAATTTTATATAATCTCTTAATGGGAAATAGAAAGGAAAAAAAAAATAAAAATAAATAAATATTACATCTTTTTCTTCAAAGTCTTTTTGATATCCATTCAAAAATATCTTTATCTGTGTTATTCGTATTGTAGATAATTAAACTTTTGTTGTTCTTGACACAAAATGATAAAGTCAAAAGATTCGTTCATATTTCCATAAGAATTAGCTGCAAATTGCTTTTTTTTACTTACAGGTGACTGAACAAAAAACCCAGAACGTTACCAATTTCTGGGATTTTCCACTTTTTTGCCAGAAAAAGTAATTTTTCATGTAAAAAAAAAAAAAAAAATGAATAATCAGCAAAATGAGAATGGACATATTTGAATCTGTTAAGACACCAAACCATATAGCATTAAAAGGGGACTCCAGTAAACCCAATAAACGTTATTGTTTGATTTACCATTGATATACATCAGTCTATCTGTTCATTGAAACATCACCAAACCAATATTTAACAGATCTGCACTTTATCTCATATCGTATAAAACTTTTTGATAAAAAAAAAAAAAAGAAAAAGTACATCACATAGAGAAATGAGCATAGATAAAAATAATAAACACACAGAGGACATCAAAAATGACATACTGGAATCTTCTGAGTATCTAGGAAACTCCGAAAAGACCAACTACACAAGCAACAAAGTCCTCATAGAAGATGAACTTAAACACATAAACAAAAAACCCGAAGTGAAGCCGTATGTGCATTTCATAGCAGGTGGTATTGGTGGTATGGCCGGTTGCATTGCCACCTGTCCCCTGGACCTGGTCAAAACAAGACTGCAGAGTGACGGGTACAAGGCTTATCTGCATACAAAGTCCCCATCCAATGCGATGTTCATATACAACTCCATCCTATCCCCCTTCAAGATTTTGGGGAATGTGTACAAAACTGAAGGTTTTAGAGCACTATTTAAAGGTCTGGGCCCGGGTTTGATTGGGTCTGTGCCTGCTAGAAGCATAAACTTTTTCACCTATGGGTTCTCCAAGGACTTTATTTCCAAGCACTTCAACAATGGCCAGGAAAACGCCAAGGTGCATCTAATGGCCGCTGCTTTTGCAGGTGTCGCCACCTCAACAGCAACCAATCCTATATGGCTTGTCAAGACAAGACTGCAGCTGGATAAAGGGAAGAACTCGAGTGATAAGGCTTACAAAAACAGTTGGGACTGTATCACCAAGATCCTCAAAAACGAGGGTGTCAAAGGTCTGTACAAAGGGTTATCCGCAAGCTATCTAGGTTCCGTTGAGGGTGTGCTACAATGGATCCTGTATGAGCAAATCAAGCTGGTGCTGGAAAATTCAGACAAGAAAACAAACAGCAGTAGCGACGGCCAGGACACATTGAAGAAATGGGCCATGAGATCAGGTGGGGCTGGTATTGCCAAGTTCGTTGCCTCAATGGTCACATACCCTCACGAGGTTGTCAGAACCAGACTGAGACAGCAGCCTGTGCTGATTGATGGTCTTCCAAAGTATAGAGGGCTGTTCCAGACTTTTGCTCTTGTCTTTAGAGAAGAGGGTTTCAGATCGATGTACGGTGGGTTGACTGCACACTTGCTGAGAACAGTCCCAAATAGTATCATTATGTTTGGTACCTGGGAAGTCATGACCATAGTTTTAAGTAGGGGCAGTGAATAAACTTGAATGGCTTTGAATATGATTCAACACGGTAATAATAAAAATTTGTAAATAGAAGTCTGTTGAATCGTAAGAAAGTAAATTCAGTTCATTACACTCTTGTGGAAAACAAAGGCTTCAGAATGTGTTTATCTTTCTGTGAAATGCTTTTATGTTTTCTACCTTTTTTTTTTTTCTTTCTCTTTTCTTTTTTATATATTTTATGAAGTATATAATCTAAACTTTTAAGATCACTAGATTTTGATTATTATTTTATGACAAAAGGCGTGTTTTTATTATTTTCTATTTGCAAATTAAAGGACTATCGCATCACCATTTGGGGAACTCGATTCACTTTTTTTTACTCCAGAGTACATGAATTTGTAAACACTCTCAATATCAAAGGGAATCATGTCGCTTGTGATGACATAATTGTCTTTATCTATGCGCGAGCTTTCTTCCATATCAACATCATCCTCTTCTGAGTTCTCTCCAAACAACTCCTTCTTTGCTTCTTTGAGAGTTTTCAATTTTTCCGCTACAAGACTATCGTTGTGTGTAAAATATTTCTCAATCAGCTGCTGCTTGTTATCTTCAACAATCTGGTTATCTTCTTGAAACTTGGAAATAGTCAAATCTCCAATTTTTAGCAAATCTTCATACAGCTCATCTATCTCGGGCAGGTTCTTCTTTCTTAGCAAAACATTGATCAACTCTTCTTCGCTCACTGGAAACTTGCCCACGTTTGGGTAGACATTGACCGAGTCGAACTGGATGATATTTTTTTGTATCTTGTACAGATGGGTAACAGCAGCCTCCACTCTTTCGGACAGCTTTGTCCATGATATCACAGGACTGTTATTGTTGGGTAGTGAAACTGAAGGAAGCATCAGCTGTTGTTGCAGATTTCTCAAGGACGTTATCAGCTTGTTCAACTGAAGTCTCATAGACTCTAGCTCTATAGCTGGTATATTGTTGTATCCAATTTTAGTTTCTGCCTCGTTGAAAAGCGCCAGTCCAGATGATTGAGACATAGTTGTATGGTTGTTTGTTTTAGAGTATTCACCTATTTTGGTGTGTTTTTCACTTTTTTGTTGTTTTCTGCTCATTAACTGTTTTTTTTTTTAAGAATTATAATAAAAGTAAAACACACGTGACCTAACCAAAAGGCAACATACAATAACATTCAAAGTATTACTCAAAATTAACTTATTATCTGATATTTCCAAAATGAAAAAGGGCTTATCAAAGATTCTAAATGTATCAAATGTTTGTATTTCTAGAAATATGAATATAGATGTATTTTCTCTGGTTTTTTTTTCTGGGATGTTCATTATATAAAATTCGTAATAACTAATTAAATGAAAACAAAAGTCACACACACATATGATGGGCTTTTTGAGTATGATCAGTTTCCAACTTTTTTTGAATATCAAAGCTGAGTTATAATATCATTGATCAGCATAACAAGATGATCGATATGCATGTTGTTGTTTCATTTTTTTTTATTTATTTTTTTGGTTCAGTTATATTTAATTTTATTTTCAAAATTTTTATTAACTTATTTCTTGGCTAATAAAGCTTCTAATTCATTAATACTTTCGTTTAAAACATTGGCTTGGAAAGTCTTGTCCATGATCTTAGAGTTGACGTTGGCAATGACTTCCTTGGCAATCAACTTTTGTTGTTCTTGCTTCAAGTTGTTTTCGTGTCTGACCCAAGAGTCTAAGACTTGTTTGATTTCAGACTTCAAAGCACCAATTTGTTGTAATTTTTGAGTTTCGTTTTCTAATGTTAAGGTATCTTTGGAAGCTTTGTATAGTTCGGCGGTGGTGGAGTGGACACTTTCCAAGGCCTTGATTTCATCAATCTTGTTGGTGACGGTTTCCAAGTGGTTTTGTCTACCATCTTTTAATTTGCCTATTAAGAAGTTATTGTAATCAATTTTAGCTTGTTTATAAGAAGGACCAACAGTGGCGTATAGGATACCAACGGCGGAGAAGAAGGAAGCCATCAATAAGGTTTCTGGAGTCCAGACAATGACTTCGGAGGAAGCAACCCAGATAGAACCCAAAACACCTGATAGAATTAAAGTAGGCTTGGAGATGTAATCACTCCATTTGTGGTTATCTTGGTTGATGTCAGCACCAAAGGTTCTCTTTAATAGAATACCAAAGTCGGTTCTGACCTTGTTGGCCTTAGAAGCGTCTTCTAATTCGTGAGGCTTCTTTGGAGCTTGTTCTTGTAACAATCTGTTGGTTCTGGAGCTGAAGGCAGCTTTAGAAACATTCAAGGCTAATCTTTGAGAAGAAGCTTTGTTTAAAACTTGTTTTTGAGTAGATCTTAAACCAATCATTGTGTATGTGTTTATGTTCAGTGGTATATGACTATTTAAAAAATTAAAACGGTGCTTGTTTTAAAGGCTCTTTTCTATATTATTTATGATCGTGAAGTATATCAATCGAAATTATGAATAGGTGTGGAAAAACAAAATAACAAAATGTAAAAAAAAATTTTCTTTCTCTAGTTAAATTTCTTGAGAACGACCAACAGCGAATAAGAAAGCTGCTGAAACTTACCACACACACATTTTCTAAGCGGTTGTGCACCTAACAAATTTTTAAGAAAAAAATTTTTTTTGTATTCCGTTTTTCTTTTTTTCTTTTTTTGGTGCAGCAGATTTTACAGAGCGGAATGTTCAGTATTTTTTTGGTTGGTTTATTCAGAAGTGGTCACGTTTACGTTGTTTAGTAAATCCAAAACAAATCACGTGAGTTCAGCGTTTTTTGATTTGCATTTTTGTCACGTGCTGACATTATATTATATCCGCTTTTATTCACGTGTGTAGAAACAAAATACTTATACTTCTTTAAATATCCCATACATCCATCACGTGCATACTCTACAATTATTATGACATTCTTTAATTTATTATTATATTTTTTATTGGGTTTTTCCGAAATCTAAACAAAAAAAATATATATATTTAGGAACTTTACTTAATCCGATATATCCCTTCGAGATTATAAGTTCTGTAAACTCATTATCCCCATTTTAAACAAAAATCAGTGTCCTAAATTCGTATTGCTGATAAAATATAATGATCGAGTCAATTCTTTGGCTCGCTTTTTTCTCCCCCCCCCTAACCAAACAGAGTGAAATCCTGAATATTATCTAAAAGAGTGCAACTAGAGGGTCCAGTCCATTCATTATCATCAATTTTTAAAAAATCATGAGGAAGGAAAACCATTGCTGTTATCTGATTAAAAATACAGCTGGCGTATTTTTTTTTTACTTTTATTTTTTAGATAATCAGGCTGGTCTTTCGTGTGTGCCCAGACTCTTGTCTCAATGGGCCCGCTCCCCTTAAAAAAAAATAGATCGAATAACACTAATAATCGATCCAGAATGAGCAGCATTACCTAATGTCCTCTTCATTCTGTAAAAGAAACAATTATAAACATGTTCCACATTCCATCCATTGTGTCCTTAAACACAAACAGTCAATCGTATATGGTAATTTCTTATAGATCTAGAATAATTTCTTGAAAGAGCAGTTTGCTTAAAGTTATTTCTAACAATTCACTACTCATCTTAATTTCTCCTTTTTTTTTTTTTTATACCTTATTTTACACATGGTAGGTTTATACGTCACAATAGTTTCATTATCAAAATCAGATGCGTGTGTCCATCTTTCTGAAAAGAAGGCCGTATATAAACAGCTTTGATTTCATATTGGTTTCGATATTTTGATTTAATAACTTTTCTTACTATCTAATAAAAATGGTATCTGTAAAGGACCATCCAACATTAGGCTGATGCTAATAACCCATACTCGCAAAACAATACATAGAAACATGTCCCAAAAAATTTACTCCTACAGAAACGGTAACGCCTACACCAAAAACCCATTCGTCCCTGAATATGATGCTTGTGGTAACTTATTAGTCAAAGATGTTCATCACTTCGAACAAATGACCAATTTCAACAGATCCACAAACGTCGCTGAAAGAATTGTTCACTCTGTGGGCTCAGGCTGTTTTGTTAAGTTGAAAATTACTGATCCTTTGACTGACATCACAGTTGCCAAGCCATTCCAGAATGCTGGTGAAGAGTACGAAGGTGTTCTAAGAATCTCCACTGTTGCTGGTGAAAGAGGTTCTAGTGACCACAGTTCCACCAGAGATCCTGCAGGTGTGTCCTTCAAGTTCAAGACTCCATACGGTGTCATGGACTGGGTCTTCAACAATACCCCTATCTTCTTTATCAGATCCGGTGGTATCCAATTCGAGCACTTCATCAAATCCCAAAAGAGAGACCATAAAAACGGTCTAGGTGCTGATTACGATGCCACTCAATTCTGGGACTACTTAACCCTAAACCCAGAATCCATCCACCAAGTCACCTACTTGTTTGGTGACAGAGGTAAGCCAGTTTACCCATACTTCAACTCCTACTCTGGCCACACCCTGAAGTTCATCAATGACAAAAACGAGGTTACATATGTCCAATTCCACATCATCCAAGATGAGGGTTCAAAGAACATCACCAATGGTGACGAAATCCCAATGATTGGTCCAGACTCCAACAGAGCCTATTTGCAATCCAGCTTAGAGGCTGGTAAGAAGTACACCTGGACTTGTTATGTCCAAACCATGACTCCCCAACAAGCCCTAGACTTCAAGTACAACGTCAATGACTTGACCAAGGTTTGGCCCCACAAGGAGTTCCCATTGAGAAAGTTCGGTACCGTTGAAACCACTGCTGCCATTGACAACTACTATGAACAAGTTGAGCAAGTCGCCATGTCTCCATCCAACTTGTTGATGGACGGTATTGAGCCATCCAATGATCCGGTTTTGGTTGCCAGACTATTCTCCTATGATGACGCCCACAGAGCCAGATTCAACGGTCCGAACTACGACCAATTGCCAATCAACAGACCTTTGAACACTGAATGTCCATTTGGCTACAAAACCTCTGATAAGGTTGACCACATCCCAGCCAACTTCACCAGAGATGGGTACATGGCCATGGGCGCCTCCTCTGACAAGTCCTTCATATCCTCCATCGACAGCTCCATCAAGTTTGCTCCTTCAGCAACATGTCCAGTCACCGGCAAGAGTGCCCCATCCCACTCCAGATACGTTGGTTCTAAGTACAGATCAGAGATTGACACTAAACAAGCTGCTTTGAAGGCCAACCAGGTCAAGGACCACGAGATTGTTGCCAAGGTCGATGCCAACTTGTCTTTCCTGGAGGGTATCAACGAAATCGACATCGAACAAGCAACTGGTTTGTACGAGAAGGTCTACACCCCCGAGCAACAGGACAGAATGGCCAACGAAATCATTGGCCATGCCTCAACCACCAAAAACCCACTGGTTAGAAACAGAATTCCTCAGTACTGGGGTCTGGTCAACAAGGAGCTGGGAGCCAAGGTTGCAAAGGGTCTAGGTGTCGACTACAAGTACTTGCCATTAAAGGAATACTGTGAGTCCCTGCAAACCAGTGATTAAGCTTGTTTGATGAGAGAACAGTCTCTTCCTTTTTTTGGTATTGATTTGCACTGCTGTGTTTTTGGATTGCCGGCCCCCTTGAGAAGTTGAAGTAGAACCAGAATTGCAGAGTATTTATTGTGAGAAGGGAAAAGCACTTAAAGAATACGAAAACAAATAAAAATTAAATGATTTATGAGAAGCTTATATATACGTGTATAAAGATAATTTAATTTGATGAAAACCTGGCTTAGTTGATTTACACAGAGATAAGATTTTAGTTGTACTTTTGCACCCCGTTTTTTTACTTTTATGCCATGCTCCCTAGAAAGTTTTTTAAAATTATGATGTATTTGTTGAGCATGCGGGGGAAAGAGTTTGTTCATACTATTTTAATAGGGTAGCCGGATTATTTTTACCTCCTCTTCGTTTCAAGTCTTGTACTCTGCACATACAGTTTCTCACTCTGCCTAGATGCATCCATTATGGCTTTTTGCTGTCAAACGCGCAATTGTAAGAACAAAAAAAACTTACATAAAGTTAATCAAAGAAAAAAGGGTATTTAGACTTGTGTATATATCAGCAGCTCTCACTCATCATCTGAGATGTAAGATCTTCTATAATCTTCATCAAGAATCTTGTAGTACGATAAAGTGGTTTTCTTTTTGTCTGCTGGCGCATACATGCACTGGTTCCACCAATCAGGCTGGCCTATGAGCACGTATCTGCTTGTTTTTCTATCCCAGAAAGCCCCGATAAAGTTTTCGGGCTCAGTGGCTAACAAAATGTCATCCTCTCTGTTCAAACGCAGAATAGAAAATCTGTCCCTCACAGCCAATTTAAAAGCGTACTTTATTAATATCTGCGCCTTGGTTAGTCTTTGGTTGAACTCCTTCCAGGTGAAAGAATCCGGGAACACAGCCTCGTCATCAGCGGAGTTGTAGTAAGGCAAAACACGCAAAGTTTCCAAGTTGTGGGAAGGATCCAACTCGTCTTTGATTAGTCTCCGGAACTCACTTGCTCTCAAAAGAGTTCTGTAGATGTAGTCTTCCTGGATGTAGTGTTTCCACATGAAACTAAGCTCATGGTCAAATCTGCTGGACTTATGAAGCTTTCTCTTGTAAGGACAAGGAAACACCTTGTGCTCAATCAAGTAGATTCTCTTTGCCATTGTTCTGCGGTCCATGCAAAAGTGGTAGTAGTGGTATCCCTTGAACATCAAGACTACTATGACTACAACGGAAGGTATGATGATGATTTCGGGGAAGGCCTTTATTATAGAAACAAAGTCTTTTTTTTCTGAGGGGATGTGAAGGTGAATTGGGACTTCTTTGTCCAAGTTGTTCATCTTGATGTTGGAAGGAACGTGGATAGTGGTGTTTAAATACATGGTAAAAGGATTTAAAAATAAAGCGAGGGTAAGTTTTTAGTACAGGGGGTGATGGTTGTAATCCACTGTTTTGTATTTAAGATAAAAAATAAAAATTAAGTAAAACTAAAAAACATCAGTATTTATACTATCCAAACTCTAGTAATCAAAGACATTTGATAATACATATTCCATTATAAAAAAAAAACTAATGCATTTTTGTTCAAAGGGTGAGGCCACTACCTATTTCAGTAGTAAAATTTCCCAGAAGAAGAAAGAAAAAAAAAGGCAAACGTTTATTCTATTTTTTTTTTTCGCAGCTCTTTATTGATTAAACTTTTCAGTCTGATTATATTTTTTTTTACCTTCTCGGAAGTCAGTTTTGCGATGAGCAATAGCATTTCCAAATTATAAAAAAAGAAAACTAATACAATTTTCCACTGCCATTCTTGCTGCTGTAATCACTTGTAGTTCTCTTGAATAATTCTTTTGGAAGGCTTCCAGATATGCATGGAGTTGTCAAATGAGCAACTCGTGACCGTCCACGGATCAAACAAATCCCATGAGCAGTCTGTTATTCCCAGCATATGACCACCGTGGGTGAACAGAAGCTTTTCTTCGTACCCAGTCTCTCCAACGGTATCCCACACTTTCACCAGTCCATCTTCCATTCCCGCAGACATCAGCACGTTCGGGTTGAGAGGGTTCCATTGAACTTTACTTACAGAGTTGTTTTGTGAAATGTGTTCATTCACATTGTGGTCTGCGTGGTTGAAAGTCAATACTGGTTTGTGTATGTTTCTTATATCGTGTATATTCACCTGTCCATCTTCGTCGCTGCATCCAACAGCAACCATATTGGAGTCGTAAGGATTGAAGTGGATGCTGTTGACTCCATTTTTCTCGCTGTCCATATTCACGGTGGACATGACTATATTCTGCGATCTTGTGTCAAAAATTTGCAGGTACTTGCTCTCGCATCCCAGCCCAATCAAAGAGTCATGGTCGTGCATATATGACAGATCATTGATTCCATGTTCATCCGCTACAGTCAAAGCACTTGGTTCTGTGTACGTTACTTTGCCTTTTTTGTATATCTTATGCAGATCCCATACCTGGAGGAGTCCGTTACTCAGCCCAGATGCCAGCTCTGCTTTTTTGATGTTATTCCATTCAAGACAGTTGACTTCGGCTGATTCTACCTCATAGCATCCACTTAAGTGCATGATGTGGCTAGTGGGCATCAGATTCTTGACTGAACTGTTTATGGTTGTACATTTGGTTTTGTCGTACAAGTATACATTTCCGTACTTTGTTGATGCTGTTGCAAATAGGTCCGGGTTGTTGACATTGATGGAGATTCTGTTACACTGTTCTGTGTTTGGAAAGACAATCTCAATGTCATTTCTTAGGTTCTGCGGCTTGTATTCTTTTATAAGTTCATTGTTGCTTTTATGAGCGTCAATTGTCTTGGGTTTGTTCTTATTATTTTTGTCTTTGCTGTTCATGTCCAAGTTTTTCAACACTTGGAATTCCATATTCTCCATCTCAAAGCAATTCAAATCACTCTTTGGAATGTTCAGCGTAGGCATTTGTGTTAATATGACCTTTTCGTCTTCAGGCAATTGGTCCGAGGTATAGCTGGATATCATGTACCATCTGTCATTAGTTACTTTGTTGTGATATGGCAGGCAATTGACAGACAAAGATGGCCATTTTAAATTATTTGTGTTTATGTAGTCGTAGAGTACTTTGGAGTTTTTCTTCCAGACTCTGTAGTTGTTTTGCTTGTTGTCATCTATCCCTTCAGATTGTTCCATTTCCAAGCTTTGAGAATCATCTTGTAGGGGTTCATCAGGCTTTGTGCCAATGTCAGTAAGAATTAAGTCAACTTCAACATTTTCAGTCATGATAGCACACTAAATATTTTATGGGGGGCTTATATTTGTTTTAATACCAACAAGTTTTCTATTCAAGAAACATTAATCAAATACAGAGAAAAAGAGAATAACACTAAGGTCTTCACTAAACTCCTTTGGTGTCTGGGAAAAAAAAAAAATAGTAGTCCTTACGCGTCACTCACGTGATGTGCAATACAGATATCTCCGACCAGCAGCATCATTACAGATATGTATTTGAAGCAAAAGACAATAATATCAAAACATCTATCGTGATAAACTAAAATGGCTGAATGTTAACCTGAGTACAAAAAAATTGTCATCAAAGAATTGTATCAGGGATCCATCCCAGGAATAATAAAATAAATGACTCCAGATGTGTGTTCGCTTCTGCTAACCGATAGAAGTCTCAGATGATAAAAAAAAAACTTTCACACAGTTCCCAATCTGCTGTTGTTTTTTTTTTTTTTCTGGCCCAATTCGGCGTTTTGCTTAGACAGCTCTCTGAACAAATTCCCAAAAAAAAAAAATTTTTTTTTTTAATTTACTCACAATGTTTCACTTACAAGATCATATCATACTGATTAATTCCTTGAAACAAAGCATACTGTCGTAACCAAAACAACTTGCACTTATTTGTGATTTTCCCTTTTTGTGTTTCTTCTTCCACATAACTACTTGTCACACCCATAAACCATGTCTGCCAACACTGAAGCCAAAAAGAGCCATTCTGGTTCTGCCAAGATCTTAGGTTCTGCCTCCTCTGCTATCCTAGAATTAGCCATCTTCCACCCTGTCGATACCATCTCCAAGAGATTGATGTCCAACCAATCCAAGATCACCTCCGTTGAGCAATTCAAGAAAGTCGTTGCTTCCAAATCTCTATACGCTGGTTTGAACTTCAACATCTACTACAAGCTATTCCAAAGAGTCTACAAGTACTCCGGTCAATCCTTTGTCAAGGAATGGATCGACAGAAACACCTCTATCCAATCCAGATCTATCAAAAACGCCGTTGCTGGTTCCTTGATTGGTATTGGTGAAATCGCCCTATTACCACTAGATGTCTTGAAGATCAAGATGCAAACCAACCCAGATGCCTTCAAGGGTAAGGGTGTTTTCAATGTCGTTAAGGAACACGGTATCAGATCCCTATACTCCGGTGCTGGTTGGACTGCTGCCAGAAACGCCCCAGGTTCCTTCGCCTTGTTCGGTGCCAACTCCTTTGCCCAAGAATATATTTTGAAATTGAAAGATAACGAAACTCCTACTTGGGGACAAAACTTCTTCACCTCCATCTTCGGTGCCTCAGCCTCCTTGATTGTTTCTGCTCCATTGGACGTCATCAAGACCAGAATCCAAAATAAGAACTTTGGTAGTTCCGAAAGTGGTTTCAATATCATCAAGCAAACCTTGCAAAACGAAGGTATCAGTGCTTTCTTCAAGGGTTTGACTCCAAAGTTGTTGACCACCGGTCCTAAGCTGGTCTTCTCTTTCGCTCTAGCTCAATCTTTCATCCCAATGTTCGATAAGTTGCTATCTAAAAAGGATTAATTTGTAAAATAATTGACGATAAAGTTTAAATGAAGGATATTCATACACATGCTTTTTTCTTCTTTTTTTTTTTCTTGTTAAAGAAAAAATATATTAAAAATACCAATTCCTTGTAAATAGACAACTATATGGCATGACCAAATAAGCGAGCCTTGAACAAAGTGATGTTATATATTGATTTGTAATTTATAATCAGCAACAATTAACTAATCGTAAGGTATTAAACATAAAAAATAGTATCTATCTTGTTTAATGATTACTGAAAATCTGCTTGTATTTTGTTTCCAAAAATTGCTTTTTTTCTTCTTCTTTTTTTTTTTTTTTTGACCATACCCAATTTTGTTTTTCCAACTTTTTTTTTTTTTTAATCAGAGAATATAACTAAAAGAAACATTATATTATCCTTCCAAAGAACATACCATCTAACGCATCACCGAAAATGAAGTTCCAAAAGACCAATGATGAAAGAAAGGAGTACAGAGACATAAGAGACTCCACAAGATCCAAGTTAAAATACGTACAGAACGCCAATGAAATTTTGAAAGATGCCACTCCGGAAGCCAAGATCTTCAATGCTGAAAAGGTCTTGGTCGAACTACCTAAAAAGAGATTCTACAGACAAAGAGCACACGCCAACATTTTCTCCGACAAATCCGCTCCATACCCTGTAGCTCCACAAGAAATGGACTGGTCCAAGTTATACCCAGCCTATTACGATGCCGAAAAGAATGAAATGTCCAAGAAGGTCACCATTGCTGACATCGGATGTGGTTACGGTGGTTTACTTGCTGAACTTGCCCCGGTCTTCCCAAAGAGCTTGGTTCTGGGTATGGAAATCAGAATGCAGGTCACCAGTTATGTTGAAGACAGAATCATTGCCTTGAGAGCCCAAAACTCCAGCGCCAACATAGAAACCGATAGCAACCATTACCAGAACATCTCCGTCTTGAGAGGAAACGCCATGAAGTTCATGAATAACTTCTTTGAGAAGGGCCAGCTGGAAAAGATATTCTTCATGTTCCCAGATCCATGTTTCAAAAAGAAAAAGTTCAAGGCCAGAATCATATCAAATACTCTGTTGACCGAATACGCACATTCCTTGAAAGAAGGCGGGATCATTTATACCATAACAGATGTTGAGGATTTGCATATCTGGATGAGAACCCATTTGGAAGAACACCCGCTGTTTGAAAGATTGGATGAGGATTGGGAAAAATCTGATGTTTCGTGCCAGTTAATGATAAATGCCACTGAAGAAGGTCAAAAAGTCGAAAGAAATAAAGGTAGTAAATGGATTGCTTGTTTTAGAAGATTACCAGATCCTGAAATTATTTAAGAATCCATCACCGAATATTAAAATATATATGAAATAAGAAACTTGTTAGCCTCTTAATTTTCTTTTTTTGTCATTAACTAAATCATTACCTTCTGGCACATACTGTTTGATGTGCTCTCAGTCTTTGTCTTTCAATACAAATTGACCAGTGTACTTACTGTTGACAAAGTCGCCTATTGTTGGCACACTTAATTGTTGACCTGTTAAAAGATTCGTTGTTGGAGTAACTTGTGCATCGTCAATGTCATCGATGTTGTCATCTTGCAGCAAAACATCACGCACCGGTGGGGTTGATTGCATAGTCTTGTTTGCTGGTGGTTTAGTGACACTGATGTTACCTTTGTTGTTCAAAGAACTGTTATATCTTCCACTTGGTGTAGATATGATCGATGCTTGGTGATGCAAACTATCTAGTTGTGAAGGAATTGAGTTGTATCTTTTAATGGTATGAGAATTTGAGGTCAGCGAGCCACTTTTGACTGTTGTGGCCTCATCGTGGAATACAGATGCCATGTCTTCTAAGTGCAACCCATTGGTTTCCGGATAGTACTTTGTGACTACTATGAAAGAGATGACACAGAACATCAAAGGGAGTATGTAAAATTTGTAGTGGATCTTATCTTGCAATATTGGAGTGATGTACCCAACAATGAAGTTAGACAGCCAGTTAACCGCAGTTGAACAACTTGAAATTAAGGTTCTGCAACTTTGTGGAGCAATTTCACTGGCAAGTAACCATGGAACAGGACCCCAGGCAAACCCAAAGAATGAATTGAAAATTATGACAAACAGAACAGCCAGCTTTGGAGTATACTGGGGATTGTTCCATGCCATAATCAGAATAATACAAAGCCAACTGAAACCCATACCTATAGCACCAATTATCAACAACTTCTTTCTTCCTATTCTATCTACAAGGAAGCATGGCGGAATTGTAGACAATACATATACAATGGAGTTCAATCCGGACATCAAAACAGTTTTTCTTCCTAACATACCAGCTTGTTCAAAAAGCAAACAAGAGTAGTAACCTATGATGTTGATACCGTTGAACTGAGCAAGCATTAATGATGAACAAGCAACCAGGAACCTCTTTTTGTATTTTTTGAAATAATGCCAAACAGGTTGTTTATGATCGTTGTTTAATGTACTAACCAAGTGATGTTCTAATATGCCCATGTATTCCTTGATTACATCGTCATCGTTCAAAAAGTCTTTTTTACCCTGTATTTTAGCCAATACAATAAGACTCTCCATTTTGTAATGAGGTTTTTTGTCTGAATAGTTCAATAAGTATCTTGGTGATTCTATTACAATAAACGTACCAACAAACAACAGGACACCAAAGAACAACTGAAACAAAAAGGGGAATCTCCAACTCCAGTTATTAGTTTCGCCTGTGAAAATAGCGGTTGAAATGTAATTTGTCCAAATACTTGTGGAATACCCAATGATATTGAACACAAACTGAACTGAGCCAATCAGTCCTCTGCTTCCGGAGTTTGCAATTTCAGACAAATAGATAGTGACATTAGAAGATAATATACCGATGGCAAAGCCAATGATCAATCTCGACAGAATCAACTGCGACTTGTTCATTGATGTGAACTGCAAAAACCCACCAACGATGAATATCAAAGATCCTAGTCTGATCATATGTCTTCTTCCTCCGATATCAATGCCCACATAATTCAAATTATTAATGATAAGTGATGACAACAATGCACCAATCTCCATTATCGACACAATAATGGATATGTCATGCGGGGTTGGATTGTTGAAGTACAGCTTGAATTGCGGAGTGACTATTATCGAAGCCATCACACCTTGGGAGTAACCGAATAATAGAGTTCCCACACTTACAAAGGCAGCGGTGAAGTATAGAAGAGGTTTTCCTATGAAATTGCTTTTAATAAGTAGCTTTTTGTCATTATATTCAGAGGATTCTTGTTTGCTCTCATTATCAGCAATTCTGCCGTCTATCATAAATGGTTGTGCTTCCATTTTTTTTGGTTGAGTATAGTGTTGTTTGGGGTTTATTGCTACTTTGAAAAGAATGTTTGAATGTTATACAACAGTTTTGATTTCAAAAGAAAAGGAAAAATTGAAGAGTATGTGCTGTTTTTTGTTATCTCGAATTATTTATGACGTATTACGAGGCTTATTGGAAAAACGGGAATTGATTAAAGATTTTGATTTTAACGTCAATGGTCGGGATTATCACTTTGCTGTTTAAATTACAAGTTTTAACATAAAGGTCTTAATAAAATAAAATAAAGTTTTTTTTAAGTGAACAGTATTAGTAAAAAGAAATTTTTATGCTACTGCTTCTTCCATGATGTTTAATTAAGACATATCTTTAAGGGGGTAGGATCAGCCTGTTAAGTCCCTCTCACACACGCACACAAAAAAAAAAAAAAGGTACAAGGATTCCATGTAGCACAAGTCTTTATTCTGGCTTTCTCTTCTTCCTTTTTGTTTTTTTAAGGTGATCTTATCAACGAGATTCTTAAATCCGAATACCATACAGGCTTAGCGTGTTTCCCCAAAAAGTACTGGTTAAAGTTGCCCTGATTGATGGTTCCCGCATTGGGATACATCTTTCTAAGAAGAAAACTTATATGGCTTACCATAGTTCTTAATCATATCAACAAGTATATAATAATAATGAAAAACCCCACCCTCAAGTCATTCATGTATAATGAAATCTTTAATTTATCTACAGGTTCACAGTCATTGGGGTTTTAATTATAGAATATATGCTAAACAAAGGTATCAATGATAATAATAAAAAAAACTTGTTCCTAACACATTCTTTCTTCATATTTACAAAAGAGGGGTGATTATTCCTTTGGAGAGCCACCCAATACCTCATCTTTATATGTGGTCAACAATTGGCTTAAGTTGGTAGTATTGCTTTCCAACATCTTGACAACACCACTGGATTGCTGTTGTAACAATTGTACCAGTAAGGCATGGTTTTCTTCCATGGTATGAGCGTTTTGTAATTTGCTTATGTCATCAACTGAGTATAACTTAGATAGGTCGTTTTCCAGAATCATTCCCATTACCAGGACTCTGTTGGAGAACGGAGATTTCTTCTTATTCATGGCATCCAGCAATCCTTTCAATGCCTTTGGGTTTATTTCTTTGTCTTCAGCAACCAAAATACTACTGGTATTGCTGTTGAAGAAAATACTCAACGGAGAAGCCTTTTCCATTATGGCCTTGTCGTCTTCTATAATTTCTTCGTTCTTTAACTGTATTTGATTCTTGGCAGCTAGTTCATCCAAGATGGCCAGTCTCATTACACTCGAGGATACTTTATATTTTCTGAAGTTCAAAGTCTTTAATGATTCTTTTATGGCTTTTTCTTCTTCGTGTTTCATTGGAATATTATGGGTAACCAAAATCAATGGCTTGGTGGACAACAAATGTCTATATTCATCATACAGCAACTTCTTTCTGTCGTATATGTTATTGCTTAAGCTTTTGGAGGCAAAGGCACCAGCTAAGTTGGAAACATGGCTTACTGATTCAGCACCGTTCTTGGCAACTTGAGTAACTCTGAACATGGTATTGGTGTTGACTTATTAATGGCTTTTTTCTTTAGTTTGTGTGTACTCTTTTTTCTACAGCTGTTCATCAATAATCCTGTTTAGAGTAGGCGAAAAATTTTCAACGTGGAAATCGCTTTTTCACGAAGAGGAAAAGAAAAAAATGAAAAAAAGCAAAAAAAAAATTTTCATATCACAAATGCACACGTGATTTGCAGAGAATACTGGATGAAAACGACTACATTTATAATGGTGAAGAAGATCTGCTACTAATCACTTTCCATGTCGTATCTCTCAACCTTAATCAATTGATAAAGAAAAAAAAAAATAACAATGCTTATTGGGGGGGGGGTTTTTTTTTAGTTTTTATTTTTTTATATATATTT
>JAJLRV010000114.1:0-135742 GCA_030567235.1 Hanseniaspora clermontiae | reverse complement strand
ACAATAGCAAACTTTATGAATTAACTTATGACAGGTTATTTGGTTTAAAAAATAGAAGCCACTACAGCTTTTATTTCACTCTGTACTAAGCTAAATTTCTGAATGTTCTTAGCAACAATAAAACGGTTGATACTGCAGCAACACCAACAGCTACATGACAAGCTGGTGGTAAGGCGGCCATAGCGTAACAGAAACTGATTACACCAGCAACAACTGAACAGTAAGCAGGTAAGTCACCAATGACATCGATAACGGCTTGAGCGGCAACTTCTTCGTTACCAGCCTCCATTGCTGGGCGGATCTTAGCCAACAACAAGTACCCAATGATTTCACCAATGAATTCTTGGTCGGCACCAGAAACAGAAACAATTTCGGAGTACTCTCTGAAAATTGAATCAGCGTTTCCAGGTAAGGAGAAACCTTCAAAGGTTTGGACCATGGATAAAGTTTGGTAAATCCAAAACTTCAAGTTGGTTCTGTAGCTGGTGTTGGTAGCAGCTGATTGGTCTTTCAAGGTTGACAATTCGCTAAACTTGCTGTTTAAGAATTGCTTGACAACCATAGCATCGATGGCGTGGCTTGGGTTAAAGCTTTGGAAAGCAGTCTTGATTCTACTGACCAATTGTCTTGTCTTCAAGTTTTCGTTTTGCTCGAAGGAAGACCAAGCAACAAATTGATCATCAGACAATTCAGCATCGATGGTTTCAAAGGCATTGACAATGCTTGAAACAATGAAGCTGGACTCAGAGCTGGCTTCAAACTCACCCGGTTGGGAGATTGAAGACAACTTGGCAGTCAAGGAGCCCAACAACTGGGAGTGCATGTCACCGGCATTGTCGTTTAAGACGGAAGCAGAAACAATAGCACTCTTTCTCAAGAAGGCCTCAGCGTGAGTGTCGCCGTTGCCGTTGAAGTAGTCATCAAAGGCTTGAGCAACATAAGCTGGGTCGCTCAAAACAGAGTTTTTAAAAGAGTCAAACCAAGAGTTGGAGGAGGCTTGAGGAACTAATAAACTCTCTGGAGCAGCAAAGGTAGTGATACCTAAGGAAGCAAAGATTAAAGTCTTAACAGCAAAAGAAGTTTTCATTTTTCTTTTAAATTATATTTCTTTTATTATAATTGTTGGTGGTTTCTTATTATTGTTATTTATATATATATATATATATTTAAACTTAAAATAAAATATCAAAATTAAAATTCAGATTAAGAAACAAATTGAAAAGTGATAGAAACAAGTTTTTCATAAATTTAGAAATCAAGTTTTTGGAAGTTGCTTAAATAGTATTTCAGATGAAAATAAAAACACTGAATTGTGAATATTTCTAATAAAAAAAACCAGCATTTTTGATACTTTAACGTGAGTAGAAAACTAATAAACTTTTGAAAACATGCGCTGTTTACAACCGTAGAACAGATTTTCGCTCACCATTCGTTTCCCAATGGCTCATCGCACTATTGATTAAACCTTTATTTTTTTTTCCCACGAGAAAATGAAGCGCAAGGGAGAAAAAATAATGAAATATTTTTTTTTTCTAATTAAAAAAAAAAGGCAAATCTAGCGTTCAGAGATCACTTTTTTAATAGGTAAAAGAAAAGCTTGGGATGCTGCATTGTCATATAGATGTTATCTTTTGGTAGTAATATATATTTTGCCTTGGTCATTGCTTCTTATATCCGTAGAAATCACAGCATTAATGATCAGTCTAGATATACTCTGAACAATTTGATCTCAAAGGCTCTCAGGTTTATTATAAACTCCTTGTTGTCAATGACTTCAATGTCGTCGGCTTCCTCAATAGGCATCTCAAGGTTGTCTATGGCAACAACCTTCCGTACAGTCAAGCCTTTTCCAACACGTGCCAAGCCGGTGATTTCTCCACCTAGAGGGTCGTAAACCTTGACTACAATCGATTTGCTATTGCCCGACTTCTTAGGCAGGATACTGTAATCGGAATTCTTGACTGTATCATCTTCGGCTCTTTTGATGCTTGAAATTCTCATATTGAAATTGTGCTCTTGGCTTTTGAATACAGGACTGATTTTCAACAATCTGCTTTCCACTTCAAATGTGTTGCTGGCGTATTTGTTGAAATCAATACTCTTGTTGATGGTATCCATACTCAAAGCACCTGCATGTGGGTAGATAGCATAATTGAACTCATGGTCGCCCATGTCCGCATGGCCATCTGGTCTTTTTGGTGATCTCAGCAAAGACAATTTCATTAGATTACCCAAAGTTGCAAAGCCATACTTGCAATCATTGATGATGCTGACACCGTTGGTGGCTTCACTCAAATCAGCGTACTTGTGGTGGCATACCTCAAACTTGTAAAAGACAGTGTCTATTTTCTTGTTTCCAAACTGAATGTCGTAAGTGCAGACGGGGTTGTGGATGTTCACAGGGAACTCAACCTTCAAGAACTTGTTTTCCTTGTTCCAGTTTTTGACGTTTGTGTTGAACTTGATGATGTCGTTTTCTAGACTCAACTTGCAAGTTAAGAAACAGTCATCTTCAAGGTCAAACACAGAGGTGATTGTAGATGTCTTCTCGTCCAGGCTTATGGAAACCAGTTTGGTCACATACTTGTAATCTTCAATGTTGTAAATTTCTGTGTCCCAAGCCTGCCAATTGTCTGGTTTATCATCGAATATCACAAACTGATTGGCACCAAGTTTGTTCTTACCTGTTTTCATATCGATGTACTCCTTGTTATTGTATGAGTTCTTGATTGAGGTGATGTTCCCGGTCTGTTTGTTTACCTTGATTGTCAAAGCATCTGACCAAAGAGTATAGTTGCCGTTATCTTCAACGACACAGGTACCATTGTCGATTGAATCATCTAATTGCTTGTAAACACTGCTTTGGATTTCAGCTTTCTTGGATAGCTCAGAATACAATTCCCAAGCATTGACCAGGGCATTTTTCAACAGCTTTTGAGACTCGTATTTGTAGTTCATTTCAATGGCTGATCCAGGCAAAACATCATGGAATTGACACAGTAAGACATCCTCCCACATGGAATTGATGCTGTTGTATGGGTAATCATAGTCGTCTGCCTTTAAAGAAACGTATGTAGCCAACTTTTCCAATTCAACCAATAGAGTTTCACTCTTTCTCATCAACTTCTTCACTAAGGCCTGGGTTGTGTATGTACCTCTGTGGAATTCCAAATACAACTCACCAATGTATGATGGGATGTTGTTTTTGCCCTTGTTTAGCTTCAAGATATTCTCAAAGAACTTTTCAGGAGAGTTGTTGGTGTTCATGGAGATAGATGGAAGTTCTGAGCCAACTTTTTTGTTTGCTTCTCTCATGATTCTCAACTTCTTGATTTCCTCTTCAGTTGGTCCACCACCACCATCTCCTTTACCAAACAGGTACAAGGACCCACCTTCGATGTCTTTTGACTTGCCGTTTCTGACCACTTTTAAAATGTCATCAACAGAGCAATCGGACGTGTAGGTGTCCGCTGGTGGACAGTGTGTCAAAACCTCGGACCCGTCAATTCCTTGCCAGAAGAATGTCGAATGAGGGAACTTGTTGATATTGTTCCAGGACAGCTTCTGTGTGACAAAGTAAGTGCATTGTGATAGTCTACCTATTTGGGGTAATGCTGCTGAGTACCCAAAGGAGTCTGGCAACCACATGGTTTGACTGATTTTCTTGTTGAAGTTTTTGTAAAACCATCTCTGGCCATAAAAGAGCTGTCTGGACAAGCCTTCTCCACTTGGAAGGTTTGTGTCGTTTTCAACCCATGAACCACCAGCAATCAAAAACTGCTTTGGATGCTGCAGCATGATGTTGAAAAACTCTGGGTGTGCATCCTTCAGCCACTTAACTGATTGGGCTTGGGAAATCACAAACTGGAACTCGGGATACTCTTCAATGAACTTTATCTGGGAAGCCCAAGATCTAACAACTTTTCTCTTTGTCTCAGCAAATGGCCACAACCAACTCAAGTCGATGTGGCAATTACCAAAGGCGTACATGGCCGGAAACTCTGGCTCCTCGTTGTAGTCTTTGAACTTTGGTAACAGCTTCTCTTCAAAGTACTTTCTACACTCCAAAACACTTGAACGATCATCACTGTTGAAAATGTCCATTATCTCCAAGCATGTTTTTCTGATGTAGTGTTTGAAGAACGACTCTTGTGAGAGCTTTATGCACAGGTCCTTGCACTGTTTGAACTCATAGAATAGGTTTCTGGCTTCCCAGTCTGGCACAATAAGCTGGAACATTTGCAGATGGAACCACTTGTTGTTATCTGGTGGGTCTATCTGGCCAATACCGTTTCCAAACATACCATTGTTACCACACTCGATGTAGAACAAATGGTTGAAATCATGCTCAAAGTCTTCTATATACAAAATATAGTCTGTTCTTTCTTTGTTTCCAGAAAACGCAGTCACTGGCATGTATACTGTTTGTTCCTTGCTTTTTTTTTCGACGATTACTAGGCCTTCGTTTTGGCAGTCGAATTGGAATACCCATCTTTTTTCACCATACTTCTTCAAAAGCTCCTTAGGTATTTTCAACTGCACCTTGAACCAGGTGGTTGTCCAGGAAGGTCCAAATGGCTGGTTCTCGTATATGTTCTTCCAAAGACCTTTGTCATTGGCCTTTGTGATCACATTCTTCCATTCAGGTCTGTTGGCAGGGTCAACTGGGTTTTCCTTGTTGTAGTCAACCTGGTAGTAGCTCCCGCTGATAATGCCTTGGTCTTCTTTCTTCACGCCTTTGAAAGTTTCATAGGTCATGAATTTCCCAAGAGACTCGTTTTTGTAGGGCCCATTGAAGTCAAGCAGCTGGTTCAATTTCTTTTCATAAAGCTGTTGATACTCAATGTACTTAGGGTCGTGGTTTGGTTGGTTGTATGACATCTTCTTTTGGGGTTTTTTTTTATTGTTTTATATTATATATTTTATCTGCTGAGAAAAGGGAACCATTAAATTCTTATCATGTGTTAAACGGTACGCTGTTAAATAAACCACAATTTTAAGGGGGACTTAAGGTTTAGGAAGCAAAAAAAAAAAAAAAATGTTAGCCTTCCGCTTATCAATTTGAATTCAGCCATATGCCACTGGGGTAAGGTTGTGTTGATGTGTTTCACTAAGAAAGTGATGTTACAGAGATGTTGTTGAGTGTGAAGATATATACTTTTTTGATAAGTAATGTATACATTTAATGTTTTATGCATATTGAAGACTTTGACATTGAAGAATAAAAGCAATTTAAACTTTGTTTCCTAACTTGTTTCTTTATCATTTGTAAATATATACAGTAAAGACACGTGACTTTGTGTAAACAATTGAGATCACTAATTTTTTTTAAAACCAAATTTACTCTAATCAAGATAAGTTCACATAAGAATGAATAAAACAAAACTCCCAATCTACTACCAATGTATTAGCTTTTCATCACTTTAAATCTATCAGTTATATACATGAGGTGACAGAAGTCACTACCAAAAAAAAAAAATAAATAACATTTCTTTTATAGCAGTCTTCATTGAAAACCAACAAAATAAAAAAAATTTGAACCAAAAAAAAAAACCATCCTTATTAACAATTGCAAAAAGATTACCATGGCTTGTACCACTTCTTTTTATCAGCAGCAGCCTGTTCACCACTTGGCATGCCGTTGTCTTGAATTTCAGCAGCTTTGGCCTTTTGTAGGTTTTGGAATTGCTTTAATCTATTTTCAATATCACTTTGTTGGGATCTTTGGTATCTGCATTTTTCCCAACCAAAAATGGAGCCTGAGAAGAACCCAATCATAGCCCAATTGGTTGTTCTGGCGACTGTCTTTGTGGTCAAGAAGATCACTGTGCCCAGCCCCACACCAGTTGATAGACCCAGCAACATGGCCTGTCTGAAGCAGGAGACCTCCAAAAGATTGTTGAACTTGAAATCATCAAAGCTGAATGACTTCAGAATCAAGTCTTTTTTAGTATATTCCGGGTTTTGTTCTTGTAGAGCCTTCATTTGCTTGTATTTTCTTTGTTCTTCTCTCATGACGATTTTCTGGCCTGGTGTGTAGCTTTGGAGTTGGTTGTCGAACTCGTCCTGTGAAATCAGACCCTGATCTCGTTGTTTTTTGAGTTCCTGTTCTTTTTCTAGCAAAAACTCATCTGGGTTATAGTTTGGGTTGCTCTTGTCTTTTGTGTATATTCTAATATTTTCAGGGTTGATTTTTGGTTTCAGTTGTGTTTTTGACTTTTCGTCTGTGTATTTAGGCACATCGCCTGTACCGTTGCTTGACATAGGTTGTTGTTTTTATGTTTCACTTACTTTGTGTGGTGTGGTATTGATTATCCATATATAATTTAATATACTTTAATGAAAAAAAAAAAAAATTGAATACAAGAGCTAAGAGAAAAACCATTTAATTTTCTAATGGGTGAGATCTGGGACCAATAAAAAAATAAAAAATTTTCTGTTTCTTTTTTGTTGTTGCCGTTTCTTATTTCCGATGATGTTTTTGTTAAACATCATTGACAAGAAAATAATAACCTGTGCTAGTCACGTGTGTTATATCCGATAAGATATACCAACAACTACAACAAAAAACAGAAAAAATTCATTTTCTTCATTTTCTTTCATTTTAAATTCTTCAATATCTCCGCTGTTTTATTTATATTTTTAATATATTTCTTCCATCCAAAAAAAAGAAAATATAGTGAGAGTGAGTGCTGCTTATTTTGAAGGGCCAAGATATTTTTCTTTCTTTCTTTCTTCTTTTTTTTTTTTGTCTCTTGGGGCGTTGATTAAAACTCTAACAAGGAAAAAATATACATATGTACTCTCTTTTTTTTATTATATATATTTTCAAAATTGGTAAATAATAAAAGGCGGCTATTCTAATTATTGGAATATACATATATATATATATAAAAGGAAAATAACTATACAAACACTCCCAATACACTAAAGGGCAACATAATACACATATCCATGAACACCCAACAATATGAACAAAGACACCAACAAATGAACACAGCAACCTCACACAACCAGTACATGTATTCATCACCAAAACGCTCAGCCCCATACCCCATGGAGGACCAGCACACAGACATAGAACAGAGACACTCTTTGCAGCAGAAAAAAAACGGAACCAGTTCAAGCCCAGCAAGAAGACCAAACACCCCCCAGCAAAGCTCTGTGAGATCACCTCCTCCACAGCTGGTGTCCCAGATAAGTCAGAACAGTGTTCTGTCAAGCGCTTCCCTGCACCCAAAGGAACAGGCGTTCTTTGAGTACTTTGGCCACACATACAACATGGTGATCACAGACAGCACCAGCAACAAGACATTCACTCCATACATACAGCTGACATGGGCAATCACACTCTTTATATTCTCCTTCCACCCACCCTTTGTGCAGCACTACAACATCAACTGTGTGGAGCTCCACAGACCACTTAAAGAGAAGGAGCTCCACCACAACTCGCGGATTATTCTTGAGCATGCAATGAAGGTTCTAAGCAGACTGTGCACACCCATCCAGTCAAACGGCAAGCGGGACTTCCCAGCAGGATACCCAATGGCTTTGTACTTCATGGGGCAACTCTACTCGCAGAAACTAGACTTTGACTTCCTTCTCGGGGTCTTTGACAACGATCCTGTGGGGTCGCAGCAGTGCAACATCAACAAAACAGAATACAACCAATTGTTGAAGAACCTGCAGAACAGTCTATCCAACAACAAGATCCTCCCATTGAACGACTTCAATGCTTTCAAGTATTACGACAAGTGTTACCGTGCTCTTCATGTTGATGAGGACGGCAGTGCGAGTGACTGGATCCTATGTGGAGTATCCAATCTTTTCAGACTAGCTGTTTGTCTGGAGCATGGGAGGGGATGTGACTTGGACCTATACAGGAGCATGAGTCTCTTCTGGGAGGCTTGGAAACAATGGAAGGACCCTGTGAGCGGATACAAAGTAGCAAGCAGGGTATTCAAGGAGGAAGGGGATGAGGACGTTAACCAGGAGTTCCGCAAGATCATGGAAACTAAAGATACAATCCATGCCGCACTGCGGATCCTCAAGGAATTGGACTCCCCACAAGCAAACTTCGAAATGGCCAAGTACTACGAGCGGATGCACACGGAGGCAAGATTCGAGGAGTACGACAAGGATCTTCTGGAAAAACTCATTCTGAAGTGCTACCTGAGGTCTCTGGAGCTGAAATACAACCTGGCCTCTTGGAAGCTTGGGCAAATATTCGAGTTTGGTCTGTATGGCCAACAAATCGATGTCAAGAAGTCGCTGAACTTCTACTACAACGATGTGGACTTCCCGCTGAACTGTCTGAGCATTTCCGGGTGGCTTTTGACTGGGGACAAGTCTGCTGGGTTGAAGCCAGACGACAACGAGTCCTTTGTCTGGCTGTCCAAGGCGCTGAGCTGTCCCAACGGTGCACGCTACAACAAGATCCTGTATGGCCTGGGCATCTACTACCAGTTTGGGATAGGGTGCGAGGCCAGCCAAGAGAAGTGTTTGGAGTACATGACAAAGGCAGCCAGTCTGAACCATCCAGGGGCCAAGAAGTTTTTGCTTGAGAACGAATAGTCTGCAGAGGGTTCTGTATTTCTACCAGAGCGGATAGATGACTTTTGTGCCAAGTGGCTAGCCTGCTTACGTACTGCCACAAAAGAAGAAGAAGAAGAAGAAGAAAAAAGATCCAGTTATTCCCCCATATTATTTATAAAAAGCAAAAAAAAAAAACATAATAGAAAACACTTACAGAACATTACGTTATATATTCAGATATTTGTCTCAGCAGTGGACCGAGTTCCAGTCTAGACGTCTTTTTTATTTTTTTATTTTTTCTAATGATGATTGGTACCCGTTAAACTTTTTTGAATTTTTAACCAAAAAAAAATAATGTACCGCAAATTTTTTTTCCTAGAGAGGAATCGCTTATAAACCAGACCACTTTTCTTTTTTTTTTTACTTTTTACATTTTTCTACCAACTGAATATTCGTTTTTCCTTCTCTTTGAAGTCAAGAGATTTAGTCACAGAACCAAAAAAACTCATACACACAACTAGCATGGATACTATTGTCAAAGCCGGTGTGAAGCAATGCCCGTTCATCATCAGAAACAGCAACAAGCTGGTTCAGAACAAGCAGGTTTTCACTGACAACTACCCGAAATGTCCTGTTTTCAAGCAAGTAACAAGAAACTTCACCACCACCTGTCCACGTTCCAATGTGTCCTACTCCGCCAAGCCTGAGGAGAAGACAACCGTGCATGCTGCTGAAAAGACCAACGAGGCCCCTGTCTTCGGGTACAGCAGCTTCATGGAAGATGAATTAGTCAGAAAAAGAGCAGACAACTCTTACAGATACTTCAACAACATCAACCGGATAGCGAAGGAGTACCCAATGGCGCACCAGGACAACAGCAACGAAAGAGTGACTGTTTGGTGTTCAAACGATTACTTGTCGTTATCCAAGCATCCGCGTGTGATCAAAAAGGCTCAGGAGGTGATTGAGATTTATGGTGTTGGTGCAGGTGGGACCAGAAACATCGCAGGCCACAACCAACATTGTATGTACTTGGAGAACGAGATTGCCAAGCTACACAAACATGAGGGTGCGTTAGTGTTCACGTCATGTTTTGTTGCAAATGATACAGTTATCACAACATTGGGGAAGAAGTTCCCAAATATGGTTTTGATTTCAGATGAGCTGAACCACGCTTCCATGATCACTGGAATCAAAAACTCTGGTTGTCAAAAGAAAATCTTCAAGCACAACGACATGGAGGATTTGGAAAGCATTTTGAAGACTCTGCCAAAGGACCAACCAAAGATGATTCTGTTTGAGTCAGTGTACTCGATGTGTGGATCTGTTTCTCCAATCAAGAAGATTGTTGAGCTTGCCAAGAAGTACGGTGCATTGACCTTTTTGGACGAAGTCCATGCCATGGGGCTGTATGGTCCCCACGGAGCCGGTGTTGCTGAGCACTTGGACTTTGAACAACACTTGAAGACTGGCTTAGCAAGAGACCCTGAGTACAAGACTGTTATGGAGCAGATTGACTTGATCACCGGAACCCTTGGAAAATCCTTTGGTTCTGTTGGTGGGTATGCTGCTGGGTCTAAAGTTATGATTGACTACATCAGATCGTTTGCTGCTGGGTTCATCTTCACCACAACCTTGCCACCTGCTGTGATGGCTGCTGCTGAGGAGGCCATTACTTTGACCAAGAAGAATATCTCTTTGAGAGTCAAGCAACAGACCATCACTAACTACTTGAAGAAGAAGCTTGCTCAGGAGAAGGACATTCCAATGATGAAGAACCCATCGCACATCATGCCTGTGTTCATTGGGGATGCTTTGCTGGCCAAGAGGGCCAGTGACATGTTGCTGAAGAAGCACAAGATCTACTGCCAGGCGATCAACTACCCAACTGTTGCCAAGGGCACTGAGAGATTGAGAGTCACTCCAACTCCAGGCCACACCTTTGAGCACTGTGATGTTTTGATTGAGGCTCTTGACGATGTGTTCACCCAGTTGAACATCCCAAGACTTTCTGATTACAAGGACGTCGCTGACCTTGCTTTGTTTGAGAGCGGTGATGGCGAGAGACTGTGGACTGGGGACATGTTGAAGCTGACCAATGCTGATCTGCAGGACAATGTGTTTGCTGACCAGAGAGAGTTCCTGGGTAGTTCCAAGGGTTACTGAGTGGGGTGTATAAATTTGCTTTTTTGTTATTATCAAAAGTATATAAAGTTACTTTTTTGTTATTATCAAAAGTATATAAAGTTACTGTCCTTTTTAATCACAAATATATAAAGCTTTTCTTCCCTTTTTAATCAAATATATACAAAACTTCTTTCTTCTTGATTCAACAACCAACTTACAACACTTCTTTCCTTTTTAGCCGACCCGCATCAAACAGTGGGAATACTCCGTAAAGGGGCTCGTTATCAAAAAAAAAAAATCAAAATCAAAATCCAAAAAACAAAGGAAGGATCACCTTTGGCTTGACACTATATGTCCTCTTCTGGGCACATATCACAAAACAAAACAACTTTTCTCATAGGAAATGCAATTTACATAAATATATATACTTGTCCTGAGTAACTACTTTTCAAAAGCGGTGGAGGTGGCTGTATCGATCTTTTCGTTGATATCTTCAGCAGTGGTTTTGGCGGCGGATTCGCTTGCAACAACAGGTTCCTCGTCGGTCTTCTTGGCAGCAGGGGTGCATAGCTTGGCCAAGTGAGGCTTCAAAGGAGAGTTTTCCAGCTTGTCACAGACCAGCTTGTGGACCTTGGCGACTTGCTCATCAATGACCTTTTGGTTCTTGTGGTAGGCTAGCGGCAATGTGAAGGCGGCCAAGACAGCAGTCAACAAAATGGTGGTGAAGCACATGGAGTTCAACAACTTGACAGCAACAAACAGGATGGAGGCAATCTTGATGGAGTGTAGAGGGGACTCAGCAAAGATGAAGGTCTTGAACTTCTTTTGGTAGCCTGGCAAGTTGATCAAGAAGTTGTCGATTCTTGGCTTGACAAAGCCAACGATGTTTGGACACTTGCTTGGTTGGACGTATTTTGTGATGACTTGGTATTTGACAAGCTTGTTTGAAACAAGGTTGGCAACAGCGAAGGTGAAGGCGACCTTGTAGATCAAGGATAGAACATGGGTGAACTTCAGGTTGTGGATGATTATGATGGCCAATAAGGCAGCACCTAGGACTTTACCACTTTCGACAGGGTTCTTCCATAAGAAGACGTCGCAGCACTTGTTGTTACAGGATGGGGTGGACATGATATTTAAAAAGGGGTAATTGTTGATAACGATTACTTTGTTGATGGTTTATGATGTATTATTTTTTATCAACAAATTTTTTTATGTATTATTATTAATAGATTATGAGTAACTGTATTTTTTTTTATTATACGGGTGTTATATATTATTTTTTTTATACATCCACCAAGTAAAAAAAAAAATACACACAGAGGAATACAGCATTAACAAAATTTTTTACCCTTCAAAAGGGGAAAGAAGAAGAAATATAAGTAAAAATACGACACTATAAGATTCCATGGCTATCAAGGAGAGGATAGATATACTGTGCTGTTTTTACAGAAGCTTATAATACAATACACAAGTATTATTAATATGATTTATTAAATATAATACAGTAATGATGTTGGGGGGGGGGCTAATACATAGTGCATTGAACATATTGATATTTTCTTTAATAGAAAAAAAGAAATAAAGAAGTATTACACCACTTAAGTCCTTTTATTATTAATATTTCTGGAAAAGAAAAAAAACATCTTTAATGATAAAGATTTCTGTTTGTTGTTGCTCTTTTTCTTTTTTTTGTTAGTTAGTTACAGTCACGTGTAGATAATTATACGAGATGCTTACAGTCACGTGCATAACATTATACGAGACGTTTAAGTCACGTGCACTATTATCAAACCACACGTTTCCCTCTCTATTCTTTTTCTTATGTAGTTTCTTTTTCTTTTTTTTTTTTTTTTCATAAAACACGCATCTCTGTCACAACTGTATGGCAGAAATGTTCACTATCAAAAACCAAAAAACTAGACTCAAACCAAAAAAATGTCACAGAGCCTGGATACAAGCATGGATCAAAGCATGATGTTTGATGGCGACATAAGCATCCTGCCATCAAACATCGACCAGTTTATAGAACAAGGCACCCAGAAAGAAATAACCACTGAAGAGAAGGAACCTTCCCCCCACAGAGACGTCTCTGCGGACCTTGTCTTCACAAGAAGCTCATCAAACAGAAAGCTGAGACTGCCGAAAACACACACAAATGTCAACAAACTCAACAAGGTGCTGTTCAAGGACCACAAGCTTCTTCTCAAGCCACTTGTCTCAAGCCCCGACCAGATCGCTGAGATCATCAAAGACAAATGCAAAATATGGAAGGTAATAAACGACAAAAACATCAACGACAGAATCATGTCGCTCGACATCCCATACATAACAGAGAGTCTCGTGAAGGAGTACCAGAAGAACATATTCTTTGAAAAACAATCTGCAATGACCACCCTGAAGAAAAGCAGGGGCAAGAACCTCACGCAGTTCGAGTACAACCTCATAATGCACAACCAGCTGTCTCCAGAGAACTTGCTGCTGCACAACTTCACCACAATGAAGAACAGGAACGTCAAGCTACAGTCCTTGTTGTTAGGCTACAAAAGATTCTTTGATCCAAAGACAAAGAGAATTGTGGTGATACACCAGAAGACTTTCAAGGAGGTCATCCCACCATTCCTGCTCATAGAAACAATCCTCCACATCCACCTCATCAACAACCACATGAAGACTGAGACTCTTTATAGGAACCTTGTGCAGAGGTTCTGCAACACCACCCGACAAAGTGTCTTGAATGCTCTCCAGTGCTGCAACATCTGCAAAGGCCATGGTGATGACGATGACAACAGCGACACCCCCGAAAAGGAGATGGATGAGGACAGGATGGCCATGGAGACTGTCCAGGTCGATGTCTATGTCCTGCAAGATCTTTCCGAAGTTTGTATTTTTAAGGATGTTCACACACAACACATGTGGGTTCAGGAGCTTGACACCAATGATGATGAGGATACTCGTCTTGCAAACGCCATTAGGAAGTGGATCCAAAACATAGCCATCACCACCCCTGTGAGCTTCTCGTCTATATCCATTGATTGCGACAGACTCCATGGAATTGTGGCCATGTGTGTGGAGTGTGTTAGTGAGAAGATGGGTGTGGTTTATGTGGCCATGGACCAGCACACCAGACAGAAAAATAAGGAAGTGTTCGGAAACATGGACATGCAGGCGTGTTACGGATACGTGCACACACACAACACAACGTACAACAACCAAAGCAAGGGTCTGCCGAAGAAGCTTCTGTACGGAGAGCCTTTTGCGTTCAATGCCCTCGAGGAGCGGAGAAGGGCAAAGGCGGAGAGGTACACGGCATGGGACAATGTTTTCATAGAACAGTGATAGCAGAGGTTCTACAAAGCAGTAGATTGAAAACATATGTATATATTTTTATAGAGAAATAGCAGTTATGTACATCTTTTAATGAAAACAGTATAAAACAGTGAAATATATATATTTATGCTTCTTAACGATGTCTTTATAGAGTGCAGTTATATGCGGATCGAATAATCCCTGCAACAAGAAGTTTACACCCACCCACGATTAGTACTTCTTAATGAAGTCCTTGTGGAAGGCCTCCCAGTGCTTGATCCACTCAGTGCCAGGTGGTAGGAAGGTTGTTCTCAAGTGCCAAGTGCCTGGGAACTGGCCAAAGCCGGACCCTGGAACAGTACAGATACCAGTCTTCTCAAGCAGCTCCAGACAGTAAAATTCGTCTGGCTTCAGACCCTTTTCACCAGCAGCAGAAATGGCCTTTTCAGACAAGTTCAGCTTTGGGAACAAGTACATGGCCCCTTCTGGTTTCTGGCACTCAATGCCGTCCAGGCTGTTGAAGGTTTCCCACAGCTTCAGGGATCTTTCCTTCAGAGCACTGAAGATGGCCTTTCTTTCTTGTTGGTCAAGGGCGTATGAGGCGTCTCCTTTCTTTGGTGGCTGGACCATCAGATCAACCAATGCTTGTCCAGTGACCACAGAACACAAGGAAATGGAGCACAACTTGGTGAAAATGGCTCTTAATTCATCGCTGAAGCCTAGGATCTCCATGTACCCACCTCTTTGGCCACACTCACCGGAAACACCCTTGGAGGTGGAGTGCAGGGAAACCAATTGGACATTGTCGTACTTGCCCTTGTGCTCTTGTTGCAGCTCCTTCAGAACCTTTCTCATGGAGATGAAGTCGCCCTGGTAGCAGTTTTCCTGGTAAACCTCGTCGGAAATCAAAACTAGATTGCTTTCTCTACATACATCAATGATATCAACCATCTTCTCCTTGCTCAAAATGGCACCTGTTGGGTTACCTGGGTTGATGACAACCATACAGTTGACCTTGACATCGGCATCTGTTTGTTTGGTGATGGTCTTCTTGATGTCTGCACAGTCTAAGGACCAGCCCTCTTCCTCCTTCAGGTAGTATGGAACTGCATTACAGTCGTTCAAGGCCAAGGTTGCAGTGTACAGAGGGTACTGTGGGATTGGGATCAAAACACCTGTTTTACGGCCATTGCACAGGATCTGCAGGACATAGCTGACTGCAGAGGATGCACCTCCGGTCAGGAAGATGTCGTTTGGATCAGCCTTGAACCCGTCTCTTTCCCCAATGAAGGCAGCAACACTGTCTCTGAAGCCCTTGATCCCCTGGGATGAGGAGTATGCACCAACAGAAAGACCAATGTCACCAAGCATTCTTTCGGCCCTGGCTATAACATCAGCAGGATATTGGGCCTTCATGTATGCTGGACAGTCTTTGTTTTTCAGAACCTCTAGCAGGGAAGGGTCCTGCAGTATCGATAGAACCTTTCTGTAGTACGAGATGGGAGCCTGGCCCAGCTGTTGTGGATTCCCGATGTTGGAGAAAATGATCTTGTCAAAAGGAACGGATGATGGGTCCTCGTGGAGTTTCAATTTCAATTCCTCGGCCCTGGCAGGGATCTTCCCTCTAACGGCGTACTTGGCCTCGATCACAAATGGGTTGATGTCCTTCAAAGATAGTCTGGCAGTGGTGCTGTTCAGTCTTCTGAATCCCCAGCTCAGCTGGTTTCTTACTTGTGTTCTCAACATGCTGGTGTTTTTGGTTGTTGTTGTCTTTGGTTGTTCAATGGGGAAAAAAACACTTACTCACCCTGTGTTTAAATATGACTCTTTTTGATTAGCTGTGAGTATCAAATTTTTTTTTAATTTTTTTCTTCACCTTTAGTCGGCTAGTCGTTAACAAAAAAAAAAGGAAGCATATTCTGAGGGCTATTTTTCTCACGCCAGAATCCAACTTTTTTTTTTTCTGGAAAAACGGCCATAGAACCCCTGGTATTCGTCCACCGAAACCGCGGTTGCAACAAGCTGTTGTAAGGCAACCGGAATTTAAAGTGCTGGGCTCCACACTTATCAGCTCCATAAACCAAGTCAACGGGATTTAAAATAAAAAAAATAAAAAAACCAAAAAGTAAATAGTCTTAAAAGTCTAGGTCTATAGATCCGTTTGTGTACCCGTTTTCTTGGAGCATGCATTCAAATTGCTCTTCAGTGATTCCATCTTCTTGGTCAGTGCCTGGCTGACTCAGCGGACTATCTTCCCTGTTGTATTTATCAAGCGCATCAAAGTTCACCTTTTCAGGCTCAAATGGGTTTCTAATATCAGTTGTTTCCGCGTCAACGTTTATTTTATTCTTGTGTTTTTCATTCATCAGCTGAAACTCCTGCATCATCTTGTTTCTATCCGTGTGCAGCTCACTGAAGGGCGCATTGAACTCGTTCAACTTTCTTTTGTCTTCTTTGGTAAACGCAGTGTGCGGCTCATCCAGGAACACATCAGTCCCAGCCGGCTTGCTGGGCACATACTCCAAGTCGTCATATAAAGTGTTCCCGCTGCCCACCATCTTCTGCACAGACTTCGACTCCGTGTCCAGCCAGCTCAAAACATCATCGTTCTCCTCCTCTGCTCCAAAGCCACTGTTTTTTGTTTTCTTTAGCCAGAAATTGTCAAGCTCCTCTTGGTCCTCATCATCAGCTGCACGTGCCGTGCTGAACTCATCCAGCACCAAGCTTTTGTACCGCACCAACCCATTGGCAGGTCTTTTGACCATGCTTGGGGTATTTTTGGTGGCTGCGAACGACCCTGTTTTGGTCACAGTGATGTTCTTTCTCAAAAGCTTTCTTTTGGCATTCGCATCCATGCTCTTATTTTTGATGCCATGTGCCATCACGTGGTTGTTGCTTTTGATTTCCAGAGGGACTCTTTTGTTTGGGGACATGTGGTTGAGTTTGTCTGGACTGAGCTTTGAAGATCTTTTTTTTGTGGGTGAGATCGACGAGAGCAACCGCAAACTCTGGTTGCTGTCCTGTCTGTCGTCATTGTTGATGTTTTCGTCATCACTGTAATGTAGATTCAAAACATTGCTGGACATCAAGGGCATGTTTGGTTGTATATTGTTTGTTTTCACACCAGTATATAGGCAATATATGCTACTTCTTTAGTTGATGAGATTAGGTGGTTTATGCTCTTTAATTATATACTTCATCAATGAAATAACATATAAGTAAGAACCACAACGTTTAAGTGCTGAACTGTAAATCTTCCTTTTTTTTTTTTTTTGTAAACTAAAGGATATTTTTTTTTTTAAGAGAAAGAGAAGAATAAAAATGGTCAATTCGCGTTTTTTTTAAAAGAAAAAAAAAAGAAAGGATGCTTGTTTGGTGTTGCACGTGATATTGGTATTATTAAACACAGGTCCCGTGACTATACGCACACGTGCCACTTTAATATCCGTAAACATACATCACGTGATCATTGCTCTCGGTTTTTACAATATTTTGTTTGGGGAAGCGTCACAACATAAAAAAAATTTTCCTTCTTCTTTTTCTTTTTCTTCTTCTTTTTTTTTTTTTCACCATATACATTTCACTCAATTATCATCACAGATTCAACATCTAAAAAGAATACAATCATACACATCACCATAAAAAAAAAAAAACCATGTTGAATAACTTATTCAAGAGATCTGTATCTCAAATCAACACCAGATCCCTATCCATGCTTGTAGGTAACAGAACAGGTCTACTTTCAAACAGCATCATAAACCAATCCATTTCAAAAATCCAACCTATCCAAAACTATAACCTATCAAACGCTTTAGACATAACTACTCCGCAATCCTCCTTTGGAATACTTCAGCTGGTCTCAAAGAGATTTTTGAAAGTCAACTTCAGAATAACAAGATTAAAAAAGAAGAGAAAATTCGGATTCCTTGCTAAAAATAAAACAGTCACCGGTAGAAAGATCCTTGCTGCCAAAAAGAAAAAAGGTAGAAAATTCTTATCCTATTAGTCAATTTATATACAAAGGATATTTTCAAGAATCATGTAAATATTGAATAAACATCATGTCAACCAAGAGAAAAATACATGAAATTCTTTTTTTTGTTTTTTTTTTTTTTAAAAATCTTATATACAGGCGATGCTATTGACAATATGTGCTTACTTCTTTGTATACTCAATTTCAGCTGGGTCAAACTTATCACATTCAAAAGTCAATGAGCACAAGAAGACCAAGTTCTTCTTACTGTTGGCGTTATGTGTTTCTATACTCTTATTCATTCCATTTCTCACGCTGATGACATTTTCCAGAACTTGGACATCAGTTAAATCACTAACATTACCAATTTGAACTGTCTTGGTTAAGAAGCCTGGACCTTCAGTGTCAACTATTACTGCTCTTTGTAGATTGGAGCTGTTGGATGCAATGACTTCGTTTATGTCTTTACCAACTGTGCCTCTCTTGGCAGAAGGCATCAAACCCAAAGGACCCAAGACCTTTGCAGCAGCACCCAACTTGGATGCTATGCCGGCAGATGCATAACACTTCTCAAATGGAGAAGCATCGAACTCACCAGTAATTATTTGGTTCAAAGTGTCTATCCCGGTGACATAGTAGTTTTCCTTGTCTTCAAGGTACTTTTCAGAAACCTCCTTCAAGTCACTCACGAAAACCAAACTCTTGCTTTTGATGACTTCACCGTTATCGTGGGCCAGTGAGAACTGAGACTTTATGTGTACCTTGTTGATAGGAGAGGCTATTTTGAAGTTCAAAGAACAAAGACCACTGGACTGCTTGCTTCCCACTTCGTTTCTGATATTTTGAAGCACTTTGATCATGGAAACTGGTGCTCTCTTGGAGTATATCTCATTGGCTTCAGTCAAGAACTTTTCAAAACTGGCTTGTCTAGCAGCCTCAGCCTTTTCTTCCTCATATGTACCGTTCTTGATGGATTCTACCATCTTCGACTTCAGAGCTGCTTGAACAGCTTCCTCCTTGACTCTCTTAGGGTTCTTGTATGATTGTCCTAGAATCGGATAGTATTTAAGAGTCTTTGTTCTCTTTGCTAGAGTGGCTGTTCCGTTGGCAAACAGCTGTGTCTTAGACTTTTGAGTTAGTAATCTACCATAAGAAAGCATTTTTATTATTATTATGAACTAAATATTGGTTTTCTTGGTTCTTTATTTTGGTCTATCTCATTAACAAAGCTTTTGATGAAAAAAAAAAATAAAAAAAAAGAAAATTTTTTATATATTGCACATTTGTTCATGCGTAAAAACCAAAGAAAAAAAAAAAATAACCTGGGAAAAAAAAAATACAAGAAGAAATGGGCTAACAAATAACTGTCACATGACCTATCTATATACTCTATAAAACCCTTTTAAGTACTGCTGACATGTTTTCTTCTACCTGTCAAGGCATTCTTGGTTTTCACATAAACAGGCGAGTTAACATTGATTCTGTTGTTTGTCTTTAGAATTTCAAGAACCAACTTTTCATGTGGGCCTTGAACCAGAATATCGCTCTTGGCAACAGTCATCTTGGTGAACCCAGTTATGTTGTTTTCATCACTAGAATCATCAAAGTTGTTCACAATAGCTGCATATGTTGGCATCTTCAACTCTTCAAAGGTAACAGATGCATTACATCTTAGTTTCAAAACATTGGCCAGCTGCTTAATATCTAGGTTATATGCCCACAAATTGGAAATTCTGGTGATGATTTTGTTTCTGGAGCTTTCTTGCTTGATCATTATTGGCAAGACTTCCATTGGCGAGATAGTACTGTTCAGGAGAGATGTTTTGACAGGTGTATGGTACATTGGAACAGTCTTTTCTGAATCTTTGTAAGCTTGGAAGAAGAAGTTGAAGGCTGAGGCATTTGCCAAAATTTTACTGGCAATGTCTTTTTTGTCAATGTACTCTTGGTCCTTCAATTTTAAAAGCTTGGCTAGACAATCATCCAGTTTGACTTGCTTTTTGATTTTGGTATCAAACAGCTTATTTCCAGCTATGTACTTATCAATGGCAGATTTCAGTTCACTCTGGGTGTAGTAATCTTGCTCCTCAGCATACATCACCAGTCTTGAGGCATCACCTGTTTTTGGCTTGTATAAAATTTGAGCAGCCATAAAGTCTATTTTGTCAACTTTTTTCTTATCACTGGACTTCTTGGCACTGGACTCAATCAATGGCTTGTAGCTAACAAAGAACTTCAAATCTTCGTTATTTTTTATAGTGGCTGGGTCAGATACCATCCCTAAGATTTGGGCATCTCCATTCTTGGAAGTCTTAACTTTGATCAATGATGTCTTTTCCCAAGCTTTGAATAGTTTAGCTGCCTTTTTGTAAGTAGAGTTTTTGACACTTATTTGATCAAATGGTGCATCATATGGTATGTAGTTTAGGATGAATTGCGAAATAAAATTGGAACCAGTGCAAGGGAATTCAACTTTGACCTTTTGCGTAATCAAGTAGTACAATGCCATGTTTAAATAGTCATCAACTTCTTTGGCACTAAGCACTGTTTTACTCTCTTCAGCTTCTTCTGGAGATTCATCAATCTGTAGGTCATCAATATCTGGAATCTGTTCTGGCTCGTCGTCACTATCAGCGGCAATCTCCTTGACTGAAGTTGGTGGATCAAAGTTGACTTCAAAAGTTCTTTTCAAAAAATCATTCCAAGTATGCAGGACAGTAACAATCATACCTGTTTCCCCTGCTTTATCAGCATCTTCCATCAATATACCCACTGCCTTGACAAATTTTGGCTGCTTGTAATCGGATATACCCACAATCGTCCCCTTGACTAATTTACCTGCATATTGGGGATCGCTGTAGAAATTCTTATATTGATTTGGTAAGGCACATCCTCTTATGGACAAATCAGACCCGTTTACCATGATGATTTCATCCAAAACATAGCTGTTTGTGACAACCACTGGAATCAGGTCCTTGTAAAGCCAGGTTGTGTATACTGTTGGGAAGAGTTCCAGTTGGTTCTTCTTCAAAGTCTTGTTGAAGCTAAACAATTTATAGTCATTGCTTAAAGAATTGACTTGGACCCATGTAGGTATTTTGTACAGAGTTTCTGAATCTTTGGTCTTTATGGTTGCAGAATAAACTATCCCTTTGCTCACAGTTGATTCAAATTGTGTTTTCTGAACAGATTTGTTATCTATGATGTAGTCATCTGTAGCTAAGGATGGCAACTCTTCAGTAAGCAGAACATTGCTGACAATGTCCTTGTTTAGCTTTTTCAAATCAGAGGACTTGATGTTGTTACTTGTCTTAAAAGTAGGTTGTTTTTTAAACATTGTATGTCTGTCTAGTGGTTGTTGGTGTTTCCAGTTGAATTTACTATACACTTTGAATTACCATACCCAAAAAAAACGTAAATGGTGAATTTTTTTTTTCAAAATTACAAAAAATGTTCATCTGCACTCACGTGTCAGTCACGTTTCCAGGTTTGTTTTTGAGCACGTTAAAAAAAAATATATGAAAGAGAAAGTATAGTTTTGATTGACTTTGTGAACAAAGCTTTATCCATACTAATTTCAATAAAGAAGAAGTAATCCCAACGAGAATACTGTTTTCATACTTACTCCATCGAAAGATTAACAAATAGTAATATAAAACAGCATGAACTCTGTTGAAGATTGGTTTACTGCTTCAGATAAGCTCAAAGAACAAATATTAGCAGCACTTGCATCTCCAAACCTACACAATCAATCAAGCAGAATATCATGCAAACCTTGTGTTGTAAACAAAAATTTGACATTTGCTTTGATAAAAGGATCCTCAAGAAGCAAGAAAAAGAATTTGACGATATGCTATAGAGCAGAGATTCCTGCAGATGTATCCACAAAATGTTTCAAGCCTGTCTTTGTTGTGCCATTGATAGATTCTGATATGGATTTAGGTCATAATCTTATAGATTATAGCTGGGTGAATGTAAGCAAACAAAACTTTTCTGCGGACAGATTATTTTTTGTATTGACAACTGACACTCACAACATCATTTATGAAATACCAGACCCCCAGATCACTCTAGATTCTCATTTAGGCGTACAAACTTGTTCTTTGATGCACTACCAAAAGCACACGGAAGAAGTCTGCTCAACAGATAGCTGTACTTCAACTTTTGGATATTTTTTTAGTGAACCTTCTTTGCCCCAATTAAATCTTAGTTTTAGTCTTCGGAGGAATGATCAGCCTCTACATAATAATATGGTCGCTAAATCGGATGTCATCTATGAGGCAGGCAGCAAGACACTGCCGCTTGGTAAAGTTTCCAGGGATTTGCTTGGTACCTATCACAGAAATCTTATAAGCTCAGCCACTGGTAAGTCATGGCTTTGTGACGATGAGCTTTCATGTTGCGGGGATTTCTTTATGCTTAGCGCGTTTACCACCCAAAATCCTGAGCAAATTCGTATTCAATTTGAGAATATGAGTTTGACTACGAGTAACAGCAGAGCTGCCAACATATTTGCTAAGTTTAGCTCTGATGCCAATAACTTGTTTGTTCTTGATTTTTGGAGCTACATATCTGCAAGACGAAGATTAGTTGCTTCAACAAAGCTAGCAAACCACGACATGTCAGTTTTGGGGTTATCTATTTCTAAAATCGACGATGCTTGGTCGAATATCCTTAATTCCAAAGAAGCACCGGAAAACTGCAACATATTTGGATGCCTATCTGATCTTCTAATATACGGAACTATAGATGACTCCAAAGTTACATTTTTGGATAGTTGTTTTACATCAAAGAACATAAAGAAGCTCGCTAATAATGTCAAGTCATTGTATGACAAGGTACAAAAAGTAAAAGCTTTGATTTCAAGTCTAGAACTTTTGAAAATCAGTGTAGAGCACTTTATTGCCTTGCTTGAAGCAAAGAAAGAATTTAGTTACCTTATTGAAGATGATTTACTCAGAGATTGTGATATTCTCTTAAAGAAGTTGAAGTGTTTTTTCCATGGTAGTTCTCAAAAAGATGGATTCAGCATGAGCTTATTGTTTGAGCTTTTACCTAAAGAGATAGACTCCCATGAGACATTTATTATGTGGCTTAGTGATTTATTAAAAAAACACTTCAATTGTAATAATATAAACAGCACTAGTTTGGCTACGGATGAAACAATTTACAAATACTTAAAATCATATGACGATAGATTCATCAACAAAACAAACGGAGATGATATGGAAAAAAATTGTGGCAATACAAAAACAATAAACCTATTTGTAGCAGACGTTGAAAAAATGGATCTACAAAATTTGATAGATTTAGAAGATATTACAAATGTACCACACAAGCTTCAAACTTTAATCATTGATTATATGTGACTGTGGTCACGTGTGTGAACCCAGTGTTCACCAAAAAGAAAAAAAAAGGTGGAGAAAAATGAAGATCGTGGGAGGTGTTTATTGTGGTGGTTGAAAAATTAAACAAAAAAAAAAAAGAGTAAAAATCAGCCACTATGGCATCTGATGGTAATTCCCATCCATTGATAATACACTCACACCCAAAAACACACACACACCCTTGAAAAGGGATATGGAAGGCTAACAGATCCCACATTTATTCAATTGTGGTGAATGTTTTTTTTTAATACAGTAATCAACATGAAAAAAAAAAAAAAACGTTTAACTGAAAATTGGGGTGGTAAGATTTGTATGACTAAGGGTGTATAAATACTACACTCAATTGGTACTATTTTCAATTGTATTCACTTACATCATCATTTGGGGTTCTTAGGTAATTAGTCTTACCTTTGAAATTGAGTGGATGGTATATAATCAAAAAGTAATAGTATTATTTAAGAATAGAGTTTTTGCTTTTTAACTACATATGTGACTAAAAAAAACCAGAAACACCACCTCGAATACATTGAACCATCAATAAACTTTATTAAAACACAGTTAACTACATTCAACTCAGTTAACTTTCAACCCCAACAAATCTTTTTATTTTAACATTCAACATATTATAGAATATAAAAACACAGTCATACAATCACGACAAATAAAGTAACATCAAAGAAGCTGCTTCAATAGAACATATTTAAAGAGAACAACTATACGGAAAATTAGTTACATTATCTAAAATATTACAAAAGTATAAAAGTCTGTATAAGTACAAAAACCAAAAAACACCTTACAAATGTCAACAAATAACGAACAAAATCATTTTGCTGAATCTAGCGAGTCCTTACCTAAGGTGCTACACATAAACGACTACGATGAAAAAGTTGTGACACTAAAAGACTATTACCATGAGAATCTTCAAACTTCAAACGGAGTGCAGTCCGCTGTCAAATCATATTTAATTCGTTTGTTCCCACTACTACAGTGGCTTCCAAAGTATTCTTTGATTTGGTTATACAACGATTTCATTGCCGGTATATCTGTTGGGTTCTGTTTAGTCCCCCAGTCCATGTCCTATGCAAAGCTAGCTGGGTTGCCAGTCGAGTATGGTTTATACTCAGCATTCATCGGTGCCTTCTTCTACTCATTGTTTGCAAGCTCCAAAGATGTTTGTATTGGTCCAGTAGCTGTTGCCTCCATGCAAACTGCTAAGGCCATCCACAACGTAGCTGTCGGACTTGGTGACAAATACGACGAGTCCATGGCTCCTATCATTGCCACCCAATTGGCCTTATACTGTGGTGCCATTGCTGCTGGTATTGGTTTTTTGAGATTAGGTTTCCTAGCTGAATTTATTTCAAGTGTTGCAATCACAGGGTTTGTTACTGGTTCCGCTATTAACATTTGCTGGGGCCAAGTCCCTGGTCTTTTGGGTTACAGTCATAGCGTCAACTCTAAAGAGGCCACTTATAAAGTTATCATCAACACTTTGAAACATTTACCTGATGGAAACATCAATGCCGTTTTTGGTGTTGTTCCACTGGCTTTTTTGCTGTTCATCAAATGGTTTTGCTCAAATTGGGCTCCTAAAGCACTAGCCAAGAAAACTCACTGGTCCAAAAAGAGACTACAAGTCGTTAAACAAATACTCTTTTATGTTAACAACCTAAGAATTGCTGTTGTCATTATTGTATTCACCTTGATTTCATGGGGTGAATGGAGACACAATAAAAAATCTAAAGCTATTCAAAGAATTGGTGTTGTTCCAAAGGGGTTCAAACACGTTGGTGTTATGAAATACGATAAATTCTTAGCTCCAAAGATTGCCAAAGAAATTCCTGCAACTGTTATAGTTTTAGTCTTGGAACACATTTCTATTTCTAAGGCCTTCGGCAGAATCAGTGATTACAGAATTGATCCTAACCAAGAAATTCTATCCATTGGTGTTTCTAACTTGATCGGTACATTTTTCAACGCTTACCCAGCCACTGGCTCCTTTTCTAGATCCAGTTTAAAGCATAAGTGTAATGTTTCCACTCCAATTTCTGGATTCTTTACTGGTGCTTGTGTCCTTTTGGCTCTTTACTGCTTCACCAAAGCTTTCTTCTACATTCCTAGTGCTACTTTATGTGCTGTTATCATTAGTGCTGTTTTCGATTTAGTAGCTTCTTATAAGACCACCTGGTTCTTCTACAAGACTGCTCCTTTCGACTTTGCTGGATTTTTGATTACTGTATTGATTACAGTCTTCTCCTCCTTGGATAACGGTATCTACTTTGCTATGTGTTGGTCTGTTGCTATTTTGTTGGTCAAGAGTGCTTTCCCAAAGGGACAATTTTTGGGTAGAGTTCAAATTGCCGAAGTCATCACTCCAAATGTAGTCACTAAGAGTGGATATGTATCTGATATTCTGGAAAACTCTGGTGCTGATTCCGTATCTTCAGACGAGTTTTTGGAAGAAGGTAAGAAGTTGACTAGCATAACCTCAGTAGAAAGAAAAGCATCAGATGCATCTGAAATCAACGAGTCTCAGCAAAATGTCAAGTATTATACAAAGTGGGTTCCTTTGAATAATTCTTACAACTTGGAAATTAATCCAGATGTTGAAGTTTTGCCACCACCTGAAGGTGTTTTGATTTATAGAGTAAATGACAATTGGAATTACTTGAATTGTACCAGACATTACGACATAATATTTGATAAGATCACAGATACGTATGCCAAAGGTAGAAAACTTGATGCTAATGGAAACGAATTCTTTGAGTACAAATGGAACGATGCTGGAGACATTCCATATTTCTGGAACAACTTCACTTGGCAAAAAATCAAGGCCTTCAACCCTGCTGATCCTGTCACTGTTGTTACTACCAAACACCAAGAGGACACTGAATCAACAGTTGAAGCTGAATTGAAGCCATCTAAGCCAAAACTAAAAATTGTTCATTTTGACTTCGCTGCCGTTACTCAAGTTGATACCACTTCTATTTCAACTTTAGTTGACTTGAAGAAAGCTGTCAGAAAATTTGCCCATGATGATTCCATTGAATTCCATTTCTCAGGAGTTATCTCTCCTTGGATCAAGAGATCTTTGATCAATGCTGGATTTGGTGCTGTGAACAGTGATGACTTTACTTCCAAACACGTAGTCTCCTATCACATTTCCAAGGACTACCAAAGCACTGGTGATCAGTTGTTGGTGACTAACGAGACTGGTTCTTCTATTTACTACGATACATTTACTGGGGTAAACTATCCATTTTTCCACATTGACATCCCTGATTATTCTCTATGGAACTTGAAATAGATTATATACAAGTTATTTACAATCTAAGCAAAACTACATTTCATTTCTTATTAACTTTATGTCCGATTTAAGCAGCGTTTAGTTTTTTTTTTTTTAATTACTTGATGATGATTTCTACAGCCAAAAAAGACGCTTGAGTCGTTTCCCACAGTCCATGAAGGGCGGCTTGAGAAAATCATCATTTTTTTATATATTTTTTTTGAAGTGATATTTGTTTTTATCTAAGATGATTATCTATGCTCATAAACCAAATAAACCTTTGTACAACATGGATGAACATATGGGCAACAGCTTGTTTCCGCCCATGAACAACAATTCATCTGTTTTAGAATCAACAGATGACAACACGTCAACTTCGTCTATTTCAAATCATAAACTTATAACAACCCATGGTTTCGACAAGAGACATCACGAAGAATACGAGCTTGAGCTGAACAGGGAAGCACCTGGGCTGTTCCCACCTCTGAAAGGGATAAACAGGAGTAACTCACATGACAATATGTTTGCACAGAATGAGGCATTTTCTGATTTGGACCAAGCAATGACGTCAGAAACAGAGCCGCAGGAAAGCTTAGATAAAAACAGACGTAATACCATAGACTTCAAGATTTTCCAGGAACGGATTCTAGAAAAACTCCCTATAGACTATGAGCATCAGCTGATCAATGACAAATTTTTCCTAACGAAGATGTACACACTCAATGATATGATTGCGTATGAAGACTTTGCCAGTTATGAAAGATACCTGTTTCTAGAGGATAAGCTCCGTGAATACTTAAACAACCTCAATGATGGAAACAATAGGAAACCAGAGGAGATGGCAAGGAGAAATATCAAGGAACATAGAACATCCGAAGCCAACACAACCGGTGTAAACATCCCCATCATTGCGGAGGAAGGACTTAACGACTTATATCTATACAGCAGAGAACCAGACATACGTTTCTTCAAGAAGATGAGACACAACAAAAAGTCATTGAAACTCATACGTGGAATCAAAAGTAAGTTTCAAAAGGAACATCCCCGCATACCAGACTACCCCCTTGAAAAGCTGGGCAGCGGACCACCAACAATCATCCTCGACGATAGAGCTAGTCTGCTGGACTTCAATTCAGACAGCAAAATCGACGATAAGGTATGTCCGACCTCTGACTTCATCAGTGATTATAACCACACACATTCTGCCCATGATCTGAACTTGACACACTTGCGCACGACAGTGCTGAACAGCAATGCTGAGAAGAAGAATGGGTCCGAGTTGGACATGGCCAATATGTCGCCAAAGAAAAAGGAGTACGGACTGCAAAGAAAACTGAGGATGAGACATCTCCAAATGCTGAGCATTGGGGCATCCATTGGAATTGGGCTATTTTTGCAAAGTGGAAAGGCCATCAGCATTGCAGGTGGGTTTGGTGCATGGTTGGGATTTTTTATCTCAGCTACTCTGATAACATCAACCTTGCTGTGCTTTGGGGAGATCGTTGCGGTGCTGCCTGTGAACACAGGTGTTCCAGGAATCCTCAATCGTTTCCTCAATCCAAGTCTGTCGTTTAGTGTGAGCTGGGTGTACTTGATTTCATACTGTATCTCGGTCCCGTCCGAGATACTAGCTAGTTCGCTGTTGTTGGGATACTTTGAAAGCGTCCAGAGATTCATGGAAGACTCAAAGGGGAACTTTGCTTTGTTGTTGCTTCTGTTTTCTTTTTTCATTATTTTTGTCAATCTCATGGATGTGAGAGTATTTGCAGAGATTGAGTACATAATCTCAACGATCAAGATTATAGTCATTGTGGGCATGATTATTTTCATGATTATTCTGAATGCAGGAGCTGTGAAAACATCCAAAAACTCATCTTCATATCTGGGGTTCAGGTATTGGGACTCAAGCAAAGACATCAAATCTGAGCCCTCTATAACATTTGGCCCTTTTAGACCTACATTTGATTTGAAGGACGTAGGCTTTGGAGCAAGAAACGGTGTCAAAGGGTTTGGTGGAGTGATCTTGCAAATCATTGCTTCAAGTACTGTTGCTTTGTATTCCTATATTGGCACTGAAATTGGGTATGTTGGAGCAGCAGAATCATCTGTTCAGTTAAGAAGATCCATTTCGTCTGTAGCCAAGAGAATCTACCTAAGAGTGATTGTGTTCTATCTTGTTTCCATTTTTTTGATTGCGCTGCTGATATACAGTGGTGATCCCAGATTACTGAGATACAGAAACGACGGGTACAATATTGATGAAAAGGCTGTGCAAAATCAAATTCAAACAGTGATTGATGCTTTGCACCTTGATACATGCAGAAACATAGATAGCTACAAAGCCTTTGGTGTTCGGAACACTGCTATGCAGTCTCCATGGATTGTCGTCTTGTCCAACTTTGGTTTATGCAAACTAGCAAAGGTCATTGATGCATTGTTCGTTGCTATAGGTGTTTTTGCAGGATCTTCACAGCTTTATGTTGCCAGCCGAATCTTGCATTCCATGTCTCTTCAAGATAAAGCTCCGAAGTTGTTTTCCACATGTAACAAGTATGGTGTGCCTTATGTGTCCGTTTTGACGTGTGGATGTTTTGCCTTTTTATCACTTCTGGGAATCCACAACAAGTCACTTCTTTCTTTGAATAGATTGGTTCAGATGGGCACTCAGGGTGCAGTTATCATGTGGTTTTTCATGAACATTGCTTTCTTAAGGTTTTATAACGCTGTCAAAAGAAGACCTGATTTGTTGGATAGAGATTCGAAAGAATACCCATATAGATCCCCACTACAGCCATACACGGCATATTATGGAGCAACGGTGACTTTGTGTTTGTTTCTGCTTTCAGGGTTTTCAAACTTTGTTGAATGGAAAACAGCAGACTTTATAGTAGACTACTTGTCTTTGTTGATCTTGGTAATTCTATACATTGCTTATCAAGTGATCATGAAGCCTAAAGTCTTCTGGAACATTGAGGATATAGACTTGGACATAGGAAGAAAAGAGTTGGATAGACAGATATGGAAGGAAAATCAAGAATACATGCCTAACTTTAAGGAGGCTTTAAAGAAAATCTTAAGTTATGTGTAAGGTAAAAAAAAGAAGGAGAAGTGCTTGCTGTTATCTTTCTATATTTTTGGTTAAACAACTGTTGGGTATATAATTTTATTTTATTTTATCATTTATAGTACATCAATATTTCAATATAATCTATATCTAGAACAAGTCGGACCAACTATAATCCAGCTCTTTTTTCTTATTAGATTTTTTTTTGTGTTGACTTACGCTGGAGAAACTCCTCTCTGAATTACCAGCTTCATCAAGGTTTATTTTTTTTGGAGATTCATCGTCACTTTTAACAAATGAGAATCCTATGAGATTGGGGACATCACTGTCTTCTTTGAAGCCCTTGTTTGTAAATTCCGGAAATGAGTTGCCTGAACTCTGGGAAGTTGTCGATATCACTGTGTTTCTTCTGAGCTGATCTCTAGTGTTTTCTGCTATCGATTTAATAATATTGCTCATGTCACCTGAGTTGTTTATTGTGTCAGTGTTTAAGGTTAATTCAGGGAACTTTCTTTTGTTTTGATAACCTTTTTTGTTATCGTTTATTTTTCTGGTATCTAATGGGTCCATTTCCCAGTCGGACTCTGAATGATTTGAGCCTGTTTTAATTTGATACACGGTAGAGCTTGTAAAAGGAAGAATGCTTTCATTATCTGGTGAGCTTTCAAGACAGTGTGATGATATCGATCTTAAATCATTGATCTTCGATATCTGAGGCTGAGGATCAATACCTGATGAGGTGGATGATTTTCTGTGGAGCTTGCCCATTTTCATAGACAGCACATCACCAGAAGCCAGTAAGGAAGATCTCCTGCTTACGGGGTTAGTGTTACCCAATCTATTAGCAGGGCTGTCGGTTTTAACATTTATGAAAGGAGTGACGATTGAGCCGTTTTTGAAAGTGGATACAGGAACATGCAACAAGCCATCTCCTTCCCCAGTGGTATCCAACGGCGATATTGGAGAATCTGGGAAGGCAATGGAGCGTCTCTTGATTGACATGTGTCTTCTTATAGCGTTTGGGTCCGCTGGAGGTTCGGAATACTTTGTAATGATCGACGGACTACAGCTGCTGTCTGATACAGGAGAATCTAGAATGTACTGAGAAGAAGACTTGAAGTTGCCATTAGACAATGAAGGTCTGATGGCATTTACGGGTGAAATGTTATCATAAGAAACCGAACTCGTTTGTGACTTCTTGCTATCATCATTTAAGTTAAGCTGATGCATACTTATGATGGATAGTCTCTTGGCTTCTGCAGTAGAGAATCTTTTATTTGTATTGGTCTTTTTCAGCAAAGAAGATTCTGCTAAGGTATTCGAAACGGAGTTAAACAGATTCTCTCCCTGAGCTTCCATATCGTTGTATGAATGGGATCTGCTTTCTCTCTCTAGATTGTCAAAGTGGGTTAGTCCTGAGCTATTTGACGATCTACTGGAATCGACCTTAACTGCACCGTAGTTGTTAGCTTTTTTAGCAAGTGATATGCTCATAGCCCTTTTAGGAATAGATTCGTTTGTTAGATACAGAGTTTCCAATGAAGGCTTACTAATTTTGTTGTAACTGGATGGGTTCATTGATTCCATTTTTTTTTTTTTTTTTGGTATGTTTGTAGTTGAATTTGAGTGAGGAAGTAATTAAAATGTTGCAGATTGTGCTTTTAATATGTTGTAATATTTCTTGTTTAAGAAAAAATTTGTTGTTGGTGTATTTTAGACTATTATATTTCTTCTTTTTTATTTTTTTTGCTTATGGAGGTATGGCCTGGTGAATATTTGTATGTTAATGGGATTATAAGTATGTAGTGGTTTTAGTTAAAATATAATTACTAGAAAAAAAAAAATGGAATAATATAAGTCGTGTGAACTGAATAGGTGGTATATGTATGGATTTTTTGGTATTATGAGTTTTGAAAACTCTCTGTTTAAGTATTTTTTTTTTTTTTTTTAAAACAATTTAAAAAAAATTTTAATCTGCAGAAATACGGTATTCATGCATTCTGTAAGACTTTTTTTTTTTTTTTACCTGCAAAAAATATGTGGAGATGGATTTTAAACAATGGAGGGAATGCAGTTTTTTTCCCTGGTATGGGGACTATGTTTTCTTATGTTGTTTTTTTTTTGGTGTGGCTTCTTCTCATCTTAAGTTTTGTTAAAAAAAAAATATTGCACCCTTTCCCCTTTTTTTTTTTTTTTTTCTTTTTGGGTTCTTTAGGCAAAAATAACATATTCATAGCTTACCAAAAAATCCAAGTTAGACGGAAAAGGTAGTTTTCCTGCTCTGTTGGGGGACAAAGATAAGGTCAATGTGGAAGCAAATAGATTCCGTTCTATGTTGAAACTACAATAGGCAGCAGCCGTGTGTGATTTTTTTTTTCTCCCCATAGGGTGATGGGGCTGATTATTTTTTTTTCCCTTTTTGCCTCTCATAGTGCCTGTATTTTGGGAGACTAAGCCAACGATGCCTAAAAATATTTAATCATCAGGTTGAATATTGGACTGTTGTGTTCAAAAGAACACGCCTAGTGGTTTTTTTTTTTTTTTAAAAATGATGAAATTGTAATAATTGTGTGAAGATAAAGATTTCATATTCAGATGCTTACAGCAATAATGGTAATAAAGATTAAAAAATATGTTTTGACTTTAATTAAAGGGGGTTTTTATTATTTGTAGATAGTGTATAGTTACGTCATTCTTTTCATGCGTCATCCTTTCATCAGCCATAGGTTAAGTCACAGGGTTCGGAGTTACCAGCTACCAAAAAAAAATAGCAACAGCTAAATCCGCGAAAACCCAATCTCCAGCGGTTGTATTCAAAAAAAAATACACAAACCATAAAATTATAGTTCAGCGCCTTTTTTATTGTTTTTTTCCCTGAACAGCTGCTGTGGCGCAACAAGACCGCCCAAACGGGAAATGCGTTTTTTAGTGCTGAATGCGATGCTTAACCTAAAAAAAAAAAAAAATACCGACTAAATGCTGAAGTGCCAAATTAGAGTTAGAAGACTGTGCATCTATCTTTAGACTACTTAAACATTAGTTGGGATTGGCAATCCAAAACAGAAACTTGAAATATTACCTCATTTTATTTGGTCTATATATACAATGTACTCAGAGTGTTTCAATTAAAAGAACAAACATGGTTAATAGTAATACCCAAAAACATTACTTTTTCACTATAACAAAACAAAAAACACCAGCCCCCTAAAGCCTTATACACTCTATAAGTTTTTTATTGGCTTCCATAAAAAGAAGAACACCTTTCTCAATTGAACTAAATTTTCTTTACTACAACAAAGTCTCATCAGTTCCTTCTATACTACACATAGTCTCTATACAGCACTACTACGCGATCAACCCTTGCATAATCATATAACAGCTTGATTTAATAATGTACCATAACCCCGAAGAACAACATATTTATAACAATGATAAACCACTTATTGTTACTCCTATCAAGAAAAAAAAAATACTTCTTGGAAATCTGGAGACCCAGTCCAATCTGGAATTTTTCCCTTCTCCTCAATCCACTTTTAATTCTCCTTTGGTAAGATCCAGAAACATTGGTGACAAATACATCGATACTCCTTGTAAAAACAAAGAATCTAGACACTCTTCCCAACTTTTGGTTGATAGCTTGAAAAGGGATGACTTTAAAGATATAGAAGATGACTTTCTGGCCTTGGATCTAAGCTCAAGCAGAAAAAGCTCTGATGTTCTGAAGCTATTACCAGAATCTTCAAAGCAAAGTCAAGCTCATTCCATATTCAGCACTCCGGATATCCTAGACAAGATCTTATTTTTTACTTTCAACCACGAAGATCCTTTAAGTCTACCTCCTGTTTACTCCAAGGAATACAACACTAACCATATAGTCAGCGTTAACAAGCTGTTCTATTCCTTAGGCTTGAAGTATAAACAAAATAAACTTGTTATCAAAACTTACAAGCAACTACAAGCTTTTAATGACTATTATAGATACAAAAACAAGGCATTCTGGCTGTCTCCAAAAACTGTAATTATAAACTTTGGAACTGACCAGGTGTTCAAAAAACAACCACAACAGCAAAATAATGCAATGCAATTCGATGAGTTGAATGTGAACTGTAACAATATTGTACACTTAGAAATAAGAAGCAACAGACATGTCAAAACGCTTCCTATGAACCTAACAAACTTGGACAAACTAAAAATCATCAAACTACCAGGAATGTGTGGATTAAGCAGTGAATCTTTTAAGCAGTTAATAAACTCCAAAAACGTCTCCAAGCTAGTGGAGCTAGATCTAAGAAATTGCTACACTATAAGCGAGCATCAAATCTACAGATGCTTGGCGAGCACATACGATTTAAAACATCTGAACTTGAACAGAAAACTTCTATACTCACCAACACAGAACCAAAACTCCTTTGACAAAGAAAAGTTTGAACACTTCAAAAGCAACTTTTCTTTGTCCGATAACATTCTGCATGCTCTGCAAATCTCCAAACCTAAACTTGAAACCCTTGCCATGTCTGGCTCTAAAATTAGTGAGTATAGTGTATGGCAGATGGTAGCACAAACACCATCCATAAGAATGAGCTTGAAGCGTCTTTCCTTGAATGAGTGTGTGGATTTGCAAGAAAACTTTTTCAAAATTTTCAAATCTAACATTCTTCCAAACCTGCAAGTCTTAGAGCTGAAGTACTTTGACCACATAGAGAACATGGATTTGATATCCCGGAAGCTATTTGAGTTCAGACTATCACAAGAGTTGAAGTACTACAAGCCTCTTTCATTGGTGTTGAACAATAAGTTATCTAAATGTGTGCAAGGCTACCAGAGTGACTACAACAACCACGTCGGTAACTTGGTTGTTAAGGATTTTATTGACTGGGTCAATAAAGATGACGATGAGCAGCAATTTATCTAACTTTTAAATATATATTTTCATTGTATTAAAATGAAGGATGAATTAATTAAACCTGGATTATTTGTTTTAAGAAGATATCGGCGGGTAACAGTCATGTTATTTCCTCTTTCGGACATGGTTCAAAGGCTTACAAAAAAAAAAAAGTCATGAACCAGATGGCTTTTTTTTTTCTCCTTTTGCCTGTATTTTTGTTTTTTCTTGCTTTCTTAAATCTAAACACAACTGTTTAAAGCAGAATAACCAAACCCAAAGAAACTTAGTCGCTTTCATAATGAACAACGGAAAATCATACAACAGCAATAATAGAAATAGCAATCAGAACGGGAAATCATATCGAGGATATTATGGCGGAAGCAAGCCAACTGAATCTAACACATACAAAAAGAACTTTGTAAACAGCAGATTCAATCCAAGACCGAATTATGACCAACCAAGAAACACATACTCTTCTGACAACCCTAATAATGCCTCAAGCTACCATAGCAATAGATCCACTAGCAGTCATTACGAAGGCTCCAGTTATAGCAGCAATAGCGACTCTTATTACAAAAAACCATATCAGAAGCCAACCAACTACTACAGTCCTCAGTACCAAGAGCAACAACAGGCATATCCAAGTAGCAAGTATGTTCCTAGAAAGCCTAGTCCATATGTGGTCAAACAGAAGAATGTTGTAGATGCCCTTCTTGATGATATAAAACTGTCTAAGTACTTTGACATTTTCTCCAGGTACCACAAATACTACCGAAAGCAGATGGAAAAGGGTCTTTTGAACGAGCAGGGCTTTGTGGCCAAGTTTGATGAGGTGAGAAAAGCTTACACTGAAAACGAAATGTTGGAAGAGGAGCTTAAAGGCAAGCTTGGAAAGAACCAAGAGAAATTGAAGTTGGACAAACTCCAGTACGATATCGGAGTCATGCACTGCAATAACATAGACAATATCAAGGGGCTTGAGTCGAATGTGGCTGATGAGATCAATTTGATGTAGATTCCAACTGGAACTACGAAGCAATCGGAACAGCAGGGCAGATCGCACATGATCTTCAATTTTTTTTGCTTTTTCTTTTTTTTTGTTTTTTTTAGAAAAAAAATCATGCTTTTTTTTTTTTCCAACTGCGGAGTTTTTAATTTAATGTTTCAGTTTAAAAGATCTTTTTCTTTCTTTCTTTTGTTGGTGAATTTGAATATTCTAAGGTCAGTGTAGATCATTCATGAAAACCAAGATATATAGACCACCAACTACTTGTATTATTAACAGTTGTCAAAATAAATAAATTTTTTTATTATCCTTTTAATTTCATAATTTCGATATAAAAATATACATATTTCAAAAAAAAAAAAAAAAAGTGCTGCAATAGACAAGAATTAAACCTCTTCATTTCAGATTTTTTTATTATATTCAACAAAAGAAATTATAATACTCGGGTATCTAGCTTATTAGCCTTAACCTTTTCATACATATTCTTCTTTTTTTTAGAGCTATAAACAATCTTCATTTCCCTCATACCTTCAAATAGCCTTCCCAAAGATGAGTAAAAAATCCAACAAGAAATCTAAACAAGCTTCAAAAAGAAAAAACAAAAACAGAAGAAACATCAGTAACAAGCCTGTCAATGAACAAAGTCCTGATGTGAGCACCAATGCCTCGGAATTGGTCTCTCCGGAGATATCCCCAAGCAATGATTCCACAGCAATTCCTAAAGATAGCATTATTTCCGGCGAATTAGTAGAAAATTGTTTAAAAAATACCGACTCCGGGGCTAACAATCTAAATTTTTCTTCCTCTAGCAATCAGCAAAATGACTCAAAAAAATTACAGGATTCAAGCAGTCGTCAATCTGAAGATATTGAAAACATTCCTTTGCTAAACAGCTCTAATGTCAACACCAATATCGAACCAACCCAAAGCTTTGCCCTACCAGACATGGAACCTGTAAAGTCAGTCAGAAGCTTCAAGTCCCAATACGAGGACGTAACCAATGACATTCCGGGTTTAATCATCAACGAGATCTTATCAACAGAAGAAATAGTCACTGAGCAAAACGACTTGTTGTCAAATGACTTAGAATCTGCCACCCCACCAACTTATGGATCTCTGTCCACAGACAAGATCGACAACATCGTCACAGAGGAACCCCAAATGGCTGAATACCAAAAAACACTTATCTTGGCATCCATGTACTTGGGTATTCTGTTGGCTGCTTTGGATGTATCAATCATTTCCACTCTGCTGTCCCACATAGCATCTGAGTTCAATGCTTTGGAAAAAATCACACAGATTGTCAGTGCTTACTTGCTGTCATCCGCCACTGTGCAACCTTTGTATGGAAAGCTGAGTGACATCTACGGCAGAAAGAGTGTGCTGATTATTTGTAATATCGTCTTTGCCATGGGTTGCTTTATCTGTGGTCAAGAAAACAACTCCTTTTCCCAATTGATCTGGGGTAGAATTTTGCAAGGTATCGGTGGTTCTGGTTTGACATCAGTGGCCACAATCACAACCTCGGATCTTGTTTCATTGAAGGACAGAGCCTTTTACCAAGGTATTGGTAATTTCTTCTACGCCATTGGTATCGCCTCAGGAGGTGTTGTTGGTGGTATTTTGAATGACAAGTTCAACTGGAGATTCTCATTCATGATCCAAGTTCCTATTTCCATTCTCAGTCTGTTAATGATCATCATCTTCATGAAGTTGCCTAATGGTTCAAAAAGATACACTGGTTTAACCAACCTCCAAAAATTACAAGCAATCGACTGGACCGGTTCCTTCATTTTGATGGCATTTTTGTTCACCTTCTCATACGGTGGTAGCTATATCATGTACCTGATCTCAATCATGCTGCTGCTGTTGTTGATAAAGGTCGAGACCTCTTTGACCTCAAAAGAACCTGTCTTGCCTGTTCACTTCCTAAAAAACAGATCGGTCTTCGGTGCAGCTTGGTCAAACTTCTGGGTCATGGCCACTTCTGTTTCCTGCATGTTCTACTTGCCTATGTACTGGACTACTATTTTGGGAATGACTACCACAGAGTCGGGACTGAGATTGACTCCAAACTTCTTCTCCACCGCATTTGGTTCTCTGGGTGCTGGTATCTACATGAAAAAAACAGGTAAGTACTACTGGTTCCTTATGTTCTTCTGCTTTATTGGTGTATTAGGTTGTTTAAGACTAGTCTTCATTACCCCTGACATTGTTGTTTGGCAACAATATTTATGCCTGGCTGTTCCAGGTGTAGCCATGTCTGTTATGATCACTGTCAACTTGCTGATCATGATTGCTGCTGTTCCTCAAGAAGACCAAGCTGCTTGCACCTCCATTTCATACGCCTTCAGATCCACTGGTTCAACTGTTGGTATTTCTTTGGCAGGTTTAATGTTCAGCAAGACTTTGCACAGCCAGTTGTTGACTCGTTTGTATCCTTTGATTGGTGAAGAACACTCTGAAAAGAGTATTTTGAAAATCATTGCCAATGCTGAAAGATCAAGTGATTACATTAATACTGCTGCTGAATGGGCCAAGCCTGTGTTGAAGACTTGTTTCCATTATGCTTTGAAGAACACCTTCGTCTTTGCTTTTGTCTCATTCTTATTGGCTGCCATCTCTGTCAGCATCTGTGAGGAGTTCCAGTTAATGTCCAAATGATTCAGTTTATATATCAATAATAAAATATAATTCACAGTTAGTGGTTTTCTTTTTTGTTGTTCCATAAGATTAACGCGCTTTTCCATGTGTATAACCCCATCGCCTCAACCATAAGGCGCAATCTGGTGTTTTTTTTTTTTTTGTTGGATCATTCAAACCATTATCTGTTTTTTTTTGTGATTTTTGTAACACTTTGCAAACACTTCTTGAAAAACACTCTCCAAGAACCATATACAAGAAACATACTATTCTAGCTTATCAAAACAGCTATTGCTGCAAAATGGTCAACTTGGATGAAGAGGATTGGCTCGCAAAGTATGCAGCAAAACAGGCTAGTAAACTGAATAAACACGATGACTCTACTCTCTACCAGTACTCAAACACCACAAAAAATATCATCAAAAGCTTTGCTGACGTGTCAAATATTGCTGCAAAGACGCTTATAGAGCTGGATAATTTTAGAGTAACCTACGATCAGGAATTTGAAGAGCTAACAGCTGTATTTGATACAAAACTACCAAGTAGTTCTTTAGAAAACAACATACCGGAATATATAATCAATGAAATGAATGCCTACAAGCAGGAGCTGAAAACAAAAGAAGAGAAACATAAAGAATTGGATGCTGTTGAAAGACTCCATAGACCAATAACCCCAAGAGGCAGAAGCAAGAGTCCTGTTAGTTTGCAAAAGGCAACATCGCTTAAGAATATCAATAAAATCAGCAGATCACCTTCTGTGAAGTCAACCAAGAGCCTTTCTTTGCAGCAAGATAAGGAAGACCTGTCTGTAAAACTTGAAAAGCTTGTAAGCAACGGAAACAGATCCACTTTGTTCAGAAGTCTACAAAAAAGCAGTGCAGAAGCATCTGGTGAGCAACCATCACATGAACAAAGCAATATAACCAAGCCAAGTGCTCTCATATCAAGCATTGTCAGGAAACCATCGCTTTCGGGTTTGGAAGCTGCTCCTTCAGGCTATCTCAAAACCAAAACTGCAAAAGCTAGCAGCTATTTTAAGCCGTTGCCTTCTGGATCTATAAGCATGAACAACAAGCACTTGAACTTGAACAAAGAAGATCACCACCTTGAGCCATTGCATGAAACGGAAGACAATGATGCCAAAAAAACATCCACAGCTGCAAAGAGCAATGTATTTGATAGATTGACATCCATGAACACAGTTGCATCGAGCATGAGGTATGGTGGAGCCAGGGTGACTGGAAAAAGAGTTTCTCCAGTGAAACTTAAAAAATCACCCATCAAAATACACACCAAAAAAGTCACTGTAACGCCAAAAAGAACCACTGATGCAAAGATCAAAGGAGCTGCGAAGAGGGAGCAAAAGATTGAAAGCCCTACTAAGGGTATGTCTGATGTAGGTGATTTTGTACCTGGTGGAACCTTTTCCACACCTGCCAATGTCAAGGTGGTCCAGACAATTAATTCTATTGTGAAGAGTCCTGTTAATAAGAAGCCAGTGGTGTCATCGCGTTTGATGAAGAATAAAGTCAATATTTCTCTGAAGGAACACAACGAAGTGAGTGAGAAGGAGAACAAGGAGGTTGACAAGGGTGTGCAGAAGTCGCCTTTCAAATCACCAACAAAGCTGAACTCTGTGTTGTATGATTTGGATTTGAAAGACCACAGACAAAGACTAGGAGACAGCGGAAAGTACAACAACGACTATGCCAATGAAACCTTGCCTGAGATTGTGTCAGACAGTGAGTCTGAGGACAGCAAGCACGAGGTGAAGAACAAGTTCATCAAGGATTGGGCTGCGGACAGTTCATTACTTTCACTCATAAGGTCCCAGCAAAGGGACAAAACAAAGGATCCCGCGCGTATCTTCGGCCCCATACAGAATGTTGGCCAGCTTGATAATATATTAGAGTAGCATTATATACATTAAAACAGCTTGTTTATAATCTCTGGCTCAGGGCCACTTCCCTGTTCCAATCGCCGATCCACTTACTATCACTGCTTGAAGAAAAGTACACAGTCAATCCCCTGTTAATCAATGGGATCACTGGTGCCTGGTTCTGCAGGATTTTGTTGAATGTCCACTTCTTGCTCACCTTGACAAGTCCACCATCAAGTGTTTCCATGTACACGTGGACGTTTTTGCCTTTGTTCTGTCTATCCAGGATTGCGTACTTTGGCTCGGCCACGGCGTGGTCTGGGGCGTTGTTGAATATGTCAATGACCTCCTGTGGGGTTGACAGCTCACTTATGTCACCGATAGAGTCGAAGGAGTCGTGGCTCGGGAACATGACAGTGGCACTGAAGATCATCTGCGAGTCAACAACATCGTCTTCCTCCAGGTGTGTGTCGATTGGGACTGGCAAGTCTCCTTTGGTGTTGATGTTGGTGTATTGTCTCAAGTCTAGGGCTGCTTGCAAAAGACCTTCTTTTCTTTCTTTTGCAAGTCTGATTGCTTCGGTTTTCTTATTGCTCTCGGCGATTTCAAGGATCTTGTCATTGACAGTGGTCAGCAGAGCCAGCAATGGTTTGTTGTCCTTGTCCAGCAATAATCCGAATTTGATGGCTTCCAAACTCTCGTCAAATAGTCTCAACATCATGAATGCCTTGGCCATTCTGAAAAAGGCCTTGATGTTCTTGCTGTCAATGTTCAAGGAGAGTTTGCAATCGTTTATGCATTTTCTATAGTTCTTTAAGGCCAACTCACATGCAGCCTTGTTGCTGTACACAACAGCCTTCACGGCATTGAACTCAGCAATGTCAAACGGTTCGCTGTCCTCCTCAACCTCAACAGTGTCTTCATCAGGGTTGTAGTTCTCAGCATCAACATCCAAACCACGTTGGTAGTAGGTTCTGGCCTCCTTGTAGTTTTTTACCTTGAACAGGTCGTTACCTTGGTTCTTGAAGTTTGTGATCATATCAGTTGGGTTTCCTTCGTAGTTCATTGCTCTCAATGCCTCAAGGGCTTGGAAGTTTTCATCGGACCCCATGTCGCTTGGTAAGGAGTTCATGAAAAAGGGCATCTTGTTCAATTCTTCAAGGACTTCTGAGGATGTCTTGTTTTGGAATTCTGACAGCTGCGGTGGCAAAGCAGGTTCACCAGGTTTAGGAACATAACGTTCCAGTTTAGGGGTATTTGACATGTTTGTGTTGTTTGGTTGTTTCTTCCAGTGATATAAATCTTCAAATTAAAAAAAAAAAAAAATAGAAGAGAAAGAAAGAAAAAAAAAGAAACGTATGGAAGATCTCCCCATATTTTATTTTGGTGGGAAGCGGCTAAAACACCCAGAAACCATCTTTAACTTTCCCAACGGTTGTTTTTTAAATATACAAAGGGGGGAAACCCCCAGTTACAGTAAATATATAATATACATTGCGTTCTCGTCCTAAGCATAGTCTTTCCAGCCGTGTGGTTTTTCCATATTCAGGGCCTCGTAGTATTGGTTACCACAGCTGTATCCCTGGAAGGTGAAGTCATCTGTCTGTCTACAGTCACATCTGTTTTTCATGTAGACTCTGTCGTCGATGGGGCAGTGGGTGTAAGGAGGATGCATGTAGGCAATTGAGTCAAAGTACTTTATACTTTCCTTAGGAAGGAACAGCGAAGCAGCGATGGAATGGACAGGAGCATCCCCAGCTCTCTCGTAGAAGAAAATACCTGTTTTATCTAGGTACTCAACGTACTGCTGGTACTGCAAAGATCTATAAAAATTCAAGTTGACAACTTCAAAGTTGGACCAGAAGTGGCATTGGTTGAACAAGTTTCCTTCGTCATCACTGATAAACTTCAGCAAGTTGTTGTTGTTCAGGTAGTGTGGTCTTTGTTGGACAAAGTTCTTGGTTGCTGGCCACAGATTTGGGATGGTGCTTTCGTATTCATGCAACGAAATCGAGAATCCGTACACAAGCTTGTTGTCGTTCATGTACTCGAACAAGTCGTAATCAAGATCACAATAAATGGCTGTGTCAGGTTCGATTCTCCAGTAGTAATCGAACTGGTCCATTATTGGGTGTTGGTAGAACCACTTGGAGTTGAATCTGCACATGTGTCTGTATGACTCTGATGAGCCATAAATGATATCCTTCATTTTTTCTCTGGTTTTGGCAGCCTCGTCTTGATCAATGAAATCAGGGTAAGACCACATCTCCTCAGGCAAGGTAACGAAGTGAACTTCACTCCCTGGGTTTATGATTCTTTGTATCTTGGCTTTGAACTCTTCTGTGAATGATTTGTCGTTGAAGAAGACATATGAGTAGTGGTAGTTTTTGTTGAATCTATCTTCAATCTTTCTGACTGTTGGCAAGATCGAATATAAGTCCTCGTTTCTGACCAATGACATGAAACAAGCCTTGATGGGGTTCTTAGCTTTTTCATCTTCTGTCTTGAACATTTTTTCGTAATCCTTGGTCATGTCCAGAAGTTTATCGAAGTCTGCATTTTCTTTTTCGGAGAATATGTCCTCCAAAGAGGCATCTGATTTTGTAGGGTACAGCAGACTAGGTTCTTCATCTGTTGCTTCTGAAACTGCGTATATGTAATATATCGGAGTAAACAGACCCTTCCAAATGGTTTCTACGTTTTTTTTGAATTTGTCGCCATAGTCAAAGCCATATTTTTTGGCAGAGACTGAATTTCTATCTGAGTCTAATTCTCCTTCAATAAAGGCAGATGCATCCTTGGCACTGGAGGAAACAAACTTGTCGCTTCCCCACTTGACCAAGTTGCTTGGTATTTTTAGGTAATCTGCAACTCCTGCTTGTTGGAATGAGTTTTTCAGGTCGTCGAAAGTTTCTTTGAACTGGGAGGATGTGCTCATGTCAGAATTGTGGTTGAGGGAGCCAACAGTGATGCAGAAGACTATGATCAAACTCAAGGCCAAGAGGCAGATGATCTTGTATGCTTTTCTGTGTAGTCTTAGAGCAACCATAAGGGTGGGTATTTACTTGCTTGGTTGAGTAGGTATTTGTTTTTGTATACTGTTTTCTGGTTACTCCAGCTATATTTTATATATAATATGTTTTTTTTTTTAATATCTATAATATGAACAGTGAATACATGTGATACAAATATTATTATTTGTTATTTTTTTTTTTTCTGATTCGTGCTTTGCTGTTGTATATTTTTTTTTCTACTTCTAAATATATTTTTTCTACACCTTTTTACGTATTTTATTAATTTTTATTTACAGTAGTTCACGTGACTTCCACTTGTGGTAATTTTACAATTTAAAAATATTTATAATATTTCATTGATGTTGTTAAATCCGTTGTTTAAAAATAAACAAAATAAAATGTAAACATAAAATATACATATATTTTTTGATATGATTTGTATCCTATCTCCGACTGAGTGTTTTTTTTTTACTACTGAGTCATTAAGAATTATAAACAACTACAAAAAAAAAAACACAGGCAGCATATATTATTTTACAAATCCTTAATAAAAAAAAACATCATTCGCCTATTTTTGTTAATGTGTGTGTATCCTCTTTTTTTTTATTTTTTTTTTGGTATATCTTAGTGGATAGTCATATGGTTGGTTCAATATGAATTATCTAATACTTATTATTTTAATTCATATTTGAAAAAGTTATTAACAACAACAACAACACTGTACCAATAAAAAAAAAAACAACTCCACCTGTTTAACATACAACTATGATGTCTAGATCTGTATCCCCTAAAAGATTCTCCTCCACCCTAAAGGCTTTCAACACCCCTCTAGCTCCTCCTCCAGCTGCTTCTTATTCCCAAGCCATGAAGGTCAACAACTTGATCTACGTCTCTGGCCAAATCCCAATGACCCCAGACAACAAGCCTGTCCAAGGTGACATCAAAGCCAAGGCTGAACAAGTCATTTCTAATATCAACGAGATCTTGAAGGAATCAAACTCAAGTCTGCACCACATCGTTAAAGTCAACATCTTCTTGACCGACATGGCCAACTTCGCTGACTTCAACTCAGTCTACGCTAAGTACTTCTCAGAACACAAACCTGCCAGATCTTGTGTTGCTGTCAAGGAGTTACCTTTGGGCATGGACCTAGAAGTCGAGGTTATTGCTGTTGAAAAGGAATAATCCCGTTAAGTTATATAATCCTTTATAATTTTGTTGTTGCTGCCATACTGCAGCATTTTAGTAATGTAAACAGAATCAATAATGTTTCCTATGCCCGTAACTTGCTATCAGTATCGGTAAAATAAGTAATCTTTTTTTTTTTTTTGGTTGATAAATGAAAAGATCAATTGACGTCGGAATTATTCATCACGTGAGTTACTTTCTGCTTTCATGAAAAAAATAATTATTTGTAACATTTTTTTTTATGTATATGTTTTTTTTCTCAAAACTTCTAAATATTGAATTATGAAAAAAATATGATATGTTATTTTTTTTTATCACAATATATATATATTTTTTTTTGCCAAAAATGCTTTCCCGTTTTAGTAACTTTTACTAGCAAATATGTGTTTTTTTTTCCCTATTGGGAACTGACAAGACTTTTTGCAGTGCACACAATTTTCAAAAAACAAAGCAAAATGGATAAAAATAAAACATAATCTTCAAACTTGCACTTAACATTTTGTTTTCATAAAAATAAACGTGGTTGTTAATTTGTTAGTGCACATATATTTTTTGTTGGTAGTGCCTTATTCCCTCTGATTTGGGCTTTATTGGCTGGTGAAAAATAATCATTGAGTATTTTTTCTTCTTTTCCAATTTCCCTTTGTAGACAGCATCTTTTTTTCCTTGTTTAGGTAAGGGTATGTTTTTTTTTGGTTGAACAGAAAAAATAAAAAAAATATACGGAAGAGTTTTGCAGCCTAACAGTTTCCACTTGCTGGTTTTATTTTTTTTTCAATATTGTGCTCTTGGCATTAATGTATTTTTCTTAATAACAGAAATCAAAGAAAGATAGAAAAAAGAATCTACGAAAAATACAACTAAAACCACACTTATTATAACCTACAACAATGGCTCAACGTGTTACCTTTAGAAGAAGAAATCCATGTATGTAACAAATGCACAGTGGCAAAGCCACCCAGAAATACTGAGAAAATTACAACACTCAGATAATGTTAACGAGTTTGAGAAGTGGACCAAGACTCTTTGGGAGATGAACGAATTGCTCATAATGAAACTAGAAAGACCTGGAAAACTGAAGTTGAACTGAAGAAGCTCAGCACACATTGGAGATATATCGAAGAACATTTAATATTGAGAATCAAGCAAACAGAAAACAGAGATGCAGAAACTGCGGAGAATTGTGGAATCCTATATGTTAGGATGCAACAACAGAAAATAACATAAGCATACAGAATTTACTGAAAGTGAAGAAAAAATTGGGATTCAATATGCATATTCAAAAGAGTTGATGATAAAAGATCTTTTTTAGATGCTTAAAGTTGCAGTCAAAGGAGTAATATAAAGCACATTCCTGAGACACTCAAAGAGAGCATACTCAAGTCAGCACACGAAGGTCGAGAACAGAACTATAGCAAATGCACAGAATGGACATATGACAATTTAGAGAATTTTGACAATCCAACAAAAATAGTCCAGCTACCAGTCTCTCAACCATGAAGCGTAGTATATTCTATCACAGACAGCAGATCTTATTTGTTACAAGAAGCACTCAAATAAATTTTCTATGAAATTATCAATAATCCCAACCAGTTCTTTTCCAAAAGCAAAAAAAAAAAGACATTCCAGCATATTAGAAAGCATCTCCAAAAACTCCATCCATTCAGACAAGTAACATTACACAACAAGAAGAAAACATCAAACTTTACTAACAATTATCCCATAATTTCTTTTTTCTGATTTAAAAAATCCCCAAAAATCAAAAGAAAATTTATTGAATAAACAAAATCATTACAATTATAAATAGACAACACCAAGTCTAACCAAATCAAGGTTGTCAAGACCCCAGGTGGTGTTTTAAGAGCTCAACACTTAAAGAAGGCTGGTACCAGACCAAAATGTGGTGACTGTGGTATCGCTTTACCAGGTGTTGCTGCTTTAAGACCAAAAGAATACGCCACCATCTCCAAGACCAAGAAGCACGTTTCCAGAGCTTACGGTGGTTCCAGATGTGCCGGTTGTGTTAAGGAAAGAATTGTCAGAGCTTTCTTAATCGAAGAACAAAAGATTGTTAAGAAGTTAGTCAAGGATGCTGCTAAGAAATAAGTTATTAGTATTATAGAACAAAGGCAAGTGGCTTAGCAATATGCTTGCCAACTGTATGCCTTTTTTATATATCATAAACAAAATAAATTATAAAAAAATAGCTGAAAGAAATCAATAAAAAGTAAATTGTAAGAGTTGTGCTTCAGAGCTGACATTGTTAACATCTTATTGGTAAAGAGAAATATACCTTTGCGGGTTAAGTCCGAGCATTATATGTTTTAAACCATTATAGACAATCACTCCCACATATTTTTTAACTATACTTTGTTCTTTTTTTTTTTTTTGCACACGTTAAAAGAATCTTATTTTTTAATAAGTTATTCTAATAATAACAGCAACTATCAAGATTTTGATCGTCAACCAAAATACAAACGTAAAGGAAAGAAAGCTAAATAAGATTTTGATACCATCCTGTTGTTATTAAACCTTAAAACAAACTTTCCATGTCGTTAAGCAACAATAAATTCAAAGGATCAAACAACCATCTTCAATCCTTTGAAGAAGATCTAGATAATCTTGATATACAGTCTTTTGAGTTTGATATAGATGACTTCATCAACAATGATACAACAAATCACAATATAGCCGAAAACATAAACAAGGACTCAACACAGAACAATGTGCGTCAGAAAAACAACGATCAGAATAGTGTTTATGAGTTAACTTCCCTGAAAAAATCGAATAGCAGATCATCTCTTCTGAGCTATTCATCCCAGAAAAGGACATTCGCTCCAGTAAAAGACCCAATGCCTGGGAATTTTATTACAAGATTATTAACAGTATTTATAAAAAGCCACAACAAAGATTCTAAAAAGAACAGATTGAATTTGGACAATTCTAGCCAATCTGTGGAAAATATAAACAACTACAATATGGATGAACGGGAAATAAGACCCTTGGTAACACCTGTGCTGGAGTACAAAAAATATCCATCCAACTGCATCATGAACAACAAATACAACGCTGTGACTTTTTTTCCTATCATTCTTTATGAACAATTCAAGTTCTTCTTCAACCTATACTTCTTACTTGTGGCATTATCCCAAGCCATTCCACAACTTCGAATCGGATACCTTTCCTCATATGTGGTGCCGTTAGTATTTGTGCTTTCCATCACAATGGGTAAGGAAGCACTGGATGACATACAAAGACGAAGAAGAGATAAGGAACAAAATAGCCAGTTGTATACTGTGATTAATACAGAATCGGATCTCCAAACCACCTGCTTGAAGCCAAGTAGTGATTTGAAGGTAGGCCACATAGTGAAGCTTAACAAGAACGATAGAGTGCCGGCTGATATGCTAATGATCCAAGCAGAAGATCCTAGTGGAGAGGTTTTCATAAAAACCGACCAGTTGGATGGTGAAACTGATTGGAAACTAAGAACATCAAACACCCTTACACAAAATGAAAACATACAAAACATCATCAAGAACTCCTCGATAATTTGCGAGCCACCATCAAAGGAGATTTACAAGTTCCAAGGAAAGTTGATATACAAGGAGAACTCCAGTGTGTCGCTATCCTGTGACAACACATTGTGGGCCAATACAATCATTGCCTCGCAAGGCCATGTGTATGGTATAGTCATGTACACAGGATTAGAAACACGTCAGCAAATGAATACAACCTCTCCAACAGTCAAAAGCGGGTTGCTAGAAAGTGAAATAAACAAGATATCCAAGCTTTTGTGTTTGTCTGTTTTTGCTCTTTCCGTGGTGTTGGTTCTGTTCAAGGGCTTCAACAACGATGTTTGGTACTTGGATATAATGCGGTACTTGATTCTTTTCTCGACCATCATTCCAGTTTCCTTGAGAGTCAACTTGGACCTAGGTAAGTCAGTCTACTCATACCAAATTGAAAAAGATCTAGATATCGAAGGCACTATAGTAAGAACATCCACCATCCCTGAGGATTTGGGTAGAATCTCTTACTTACTTTCCGACAAAACAGGAACTCTTACTCAGAATGACATGGAAATGAAGATGTTACATTTAGGTGATGAGCTGTATTCCTATGAGTCGTTTGGAATTATAAATAGCAAACTAGCCAACGTGAAAGATGTCAAGGAGCTTGAAACAAGCAGCAGTGCATTGATAACCACTTTATTAACATTGGCTTTATGCCACAATGTTACCCCAACCTTGGAGGATGGGTCAGAAGTTTTTGATTCCAATGCTGACAACATCTCATACCAAGCTGCATCTCCTGACGAAATTGCCATAGTCAAGTTCACTGAGTCTGTTGGATTGACATTGATCAAAAGAGACAGACAAGATATTACCATTTACCACAAAGCATCCAAAACAAAGTTGACTTATAAGATGTTGTACACATTCCCATTTAATTCCGATACCAAGAGAATGGGTATCATTGTCCAGAATGTGCTTACCAAGAAAATTACATTTTTGGAAAAAGGTGCTGATACTGTGATGTCCGCAATTGTTTGTGCCAATGAGTGGCTAGAAGAAGAGGTCGACAACTTGGCAAGAGACGGGTTGAGAACTTTGGTCATTGCCAAGAAGGACTTGTCCAGCGAGGCATATGCTTTGTTTGACAAAGAATACAAAACCTCCTCACTATCCATGATCAACAGAGACTCTCTATTAGCAGAGACGATCAGCAAACACCTTGAAAAGAACCTACAACTCCTAGCGTTGACCGGTGTTGAGGACAAGTTGCAGGATGAAGTCAAAAATTCTATAGAAACTTTGAGAAACGCAGGAATCAAAATCTGGATGTTGACCGGTGATAAAGTGGAGACTGCCAAGTGTGTATCCATTAGTTGTAGGCTCATTTCAAGAGGACAACAGATATTCCGTATTGAGAAACAAGCGTACAATGGGAACAACGAAAGCGAGATCTTGAGTAGATTGGACGAAGTAAAGGCAGATAAAAGCGGTGTTTTGATCATTGATGGGGAGAGTCTGTCCACATACTTGAGTCATTACAAGTACGAGTTCTTCAAGGCCTGCATTGATCTTCCAGCTGTTATTTGCTGCAGATGTACTCCGCAACAAAAAGCGGACATTGCCTATATGATCAGAGACTTCACCGGCAAGCGTGTCTGCTGCATAGGTGATGGTGGTAATGATGTTTCCATGATCCAGGCTGCTGATGTTGGTATTGGTATAGTTGGGAAGGAAGGCAAACAGGCCTCATTGGCTGCAGACTTCTCCATTACCCAATTCTCTTATTTGACAAAGTTGCTATTGTGGCACGGCAGAAACTCATACAAAAGATCTGCTAAGTTGTCACAGTTTGTCATCCACAGAGGGTTGGTTATATCTGTATGTCAAGCATTGTACTCAATAAGCTCAAAGTTTGAGCCTCTGGCTTTGTACCAAGGGTTCTTGATGGTTGGATACTCCACATGCTATACCATGATGCCTGTCTTTGCACTAGCATTTGACTTTGACATTCCTTATAAGTTGTGTAAGTTGTACCCGGAATTGTACCAAGATCTTACTCAAGGGAAATCTTTGAATAACAAGACCTTTTATGGATGGTGCATACTCTCATTGTACCAAGGTTTGGCTATACAAGGGTTGTCTCAGAAGTTTACTAGTTTGAAGACTGACGACTTCACCAAAATGGTTGCCATCAGTTTTATCTCATTGGTATTGAATGAATTGATTATGTCTGGATTGGAAATCAGAACTTGGCAGGCTTTCATGACCTATGCTCAAGTGTCCACCGCTGTCTTTTTTGTTATTTCAATTCCATTCTTGACCGAATACTTTGATCTTTCCTATGTTTACTCATTTGAATTTTTCCCTGAATTGATATTCATTTTGGCCTTGGGTGTTTTGCCAGTGTTTGTTATACGAAGCATTTACAGAAAGTGGAATTTGCCCAGCTATGTTAAAGTCCAGCACTTTGCAGTTTAAATTAAATATATATATTTCTCACATTATTTTCTTTTTGATATACTCAAGTAATCCGAGTTCTGTTTTTTAAGTAAAATACCATTATGAATTGTTCTTCTATCACCTTCATCGCTGTCGTCATCGGAATCAATGGTAGCAAAGTTACTAGGCATTTCGACTGATTTCTTGTAACTCTTATTTTTTCTCTGGAAATCTTGAGAGTGTGCATATGGTAAGCTATTGTGGATCAAGTTCAAAGCTGAACTTGCCCTTCTAAATCTCTTAGGCATAGCCACTGATGACCTCATCGAGTCACCCTCGTTTGTTAGCAAGGAACCTCTTTGCAGAATATTAGCATTCTCAGAATAGTATCTAGTAACTTCATCCATAATCGACAGTTGCTCTTGGAGACTATTGATAGTCTCGTAATCAGAGCCAATAACGGAAATGTTTCTATTCATATCTTGTGCTGCCATCATGTCCTCATCTCTTCTAAATCCAATTTGATATGGCAGCTTCATATGGTCAATACTTATGTTCAATAGAGTGACATTAGTGACTTGTAGATTTTCAACTCTCAAAATAATCCAAATAAATCTTCTGAAAATTTCCATAAAGGCAATGAATATGGATGCCATGGCGTTTTGTTGAATTTCTTTGGGGAAAACAAAGTAAACAATCCAACTAAATCTTAATAGTGCATCTTCAACGATTGCAAAGTAGTAGAATGACTTTTCTTTCCATGACTTATATTTGTTGGTTTCCCAATTCTTTGATGTGCACAGTAATAATGTTTTTCTCAAACCAAATGTGCTTTTGTCCCATGATTGCAATAAACTGAAGTCTAGTATGATGTCCCATAGGGCAGTTACCAAAGAGTTTAAAATGGCAAGAACAACAAATGCCCTTCTTATTTTCAAGTTTGAAGGATGCAATCTGTACATCATCAATGCCAGCTGGTAGCAAACACCTAACAAGTACTTAAATCCATTTGGGATATGTGGAAACCAATCTCCAGAGTCTAAAAATCTTCGCCAACATTGAAGAGATCTTAGCCAATTTGGAACTGCTGAGATTATGCCCATGAAATGTGATCTTGAGGAAGAACATTGGGAGTAATCATCTTTACTTGCGCAATAATCATAGCAGTAAATCAAATACAAGTTGGTTATTGAATAACTCAAAGAGCACAAAATATCACCCAAGAAGAAATCTGTAAACTCTACAGGGTACCAAAACGCACCAAACAACCTGATGAATGGGGTAAGCAACCAGATTGTTGAATGTCTATTATTTCTCGAGCTTTTGTTGTTAGCATTGTCTTCTGAACTATCTTTCAAAAAAGGGTACAGCCACTGGGGTTTTAGGAGAACCAAAGGCAAAACACCAAAGATAAACACACTGCAGTATGGCTCCAATCTGCCATTTAAACTCAAAGAGCCCATTGACATCAAACAACAAATAACCAGCATACTCGAGATTAACAGTAGATTTCTCGATATATCAGTGTTACTGAAGTCGTTGTAGTAATTACTCAACACACCTGATTGGTTGGTCTTCAATGGTTTGATTTCACCAAACATGATAAATCTGTAGTTAATTTTGAAGTGGAACCATATGTAACAGTTCAGTTGGTAGAGCAGAGCCATTAGAATAATGAGGTAGAAGCCACCCCAGACAGGAAGAAGGATCTTGTGCTGAAGAGTATCCGTTGCCTTTATCGACATGCCATATACTAAAGTCTTAATAATGATCACGAAGGAAGCACCAATTAGAAGTCCAGATATAAACAGCTCTTTAAGAGTAAGATTATACTTGTGCACCATGAACTCATTAAACTCATTGTTCATTATGGAATCACTTTGTTTTAGGAACACTCTTCTCTTTTTAGAATCTGCTTTGTCTAGAGCAAGTGTATTAGCATAGTGATGTGATAATGATTTTATAGCTTCGTGAATTTTTGACGAGAACAGTGGCTTTGTGGCTGGTTTATGCTCTTCTAGCAAGTTGCTATGGAGTTGGTCAAATTTTTCTTTTAATAAATCTTCGCACATTTTGGTATTATTCAACAAGAGTTCCCTGACCTTTGTTAGTTCGTTAGCATCTTCAATGTTTTTGTCGTATTTTTTGACTATCTTCAAGACGGCTTGAATGTTGGTGTTTCTGTACATTTCTAGTTTTTGTAGCAATGCAATCAGCTCATAAGTAGATTCAGACAACAATTTGTTAATCTTTTCCCAGTTCCATATCCATTCCGTTTTAATGCTCATAATATTAGTAGTCTCATCATTGTCCAAGTCCTCATCGTCAAACAAGTGTAAATAACTGTCACCTTCTTGGTTAATCCCAGACAAGGTTGGCTGGTGTTCTGTTTTGCTAAATGTTTTGAAATTTTTGAGACTGGGGAGGGAGGGCAGAATATCGTAGTCATCCAGCCACTTTGATATTTTGTGTTTCCATGTGTGCTGAGATTTAGAAGACATTTTATTGTAGTCAAAGGTATCATCGATAGACTCATAGTTTACATTTTTTATAAACCTTTCTCTTTCTTTCATCATCAAGATGTATATTTTAATTTGTAGCAAAATTGAACCCACGCTCGTATGGTGATCTTTTATAAACATATCCTCTATGTACTTTGCCTTTGTTTCATAGTTATCAAGGTCTAAGTTTTCCATATCGCCTGAGTCCAACGATATCGAACCTAACAATGAATCCACTTTTTGGTTATAAAAGGACTCGCACTTGTCAAGTTCTTGGTCGATAACCCATTGATTGATAAACAAGTCTGCTGGGTTTGACACATAATATTTGTACTTCTTGATAAGCTTTTTCCCATTCTTGTAGTTAAAATATTTGCCTTCCCACTCAGGCGTACTGATCTCTCTTATATGCTCTGAGAACTTCATTATTATGTGAGAGGGGTTTTCAAGGTGCAGTACATTTGCTTTAATTAGTAGCATCTGATAATGTTTGACTTTTTCCCTTGTAACGCAACATGACTTTTTTTAGTTTTTTTTTAGGTGCGCGTCTTTGATTCCAAAACTTTAATCAATTGTGAGGTTTCCCGTTTGAGCAATCACTGGAGTATCTCTGTTTTTTTCAAGATAAGCTGCAACCATAAAAACACACACCCTTATCTTTGTTTCCAAACTTAATTCTGGTTTCTATAAATTAGATATTCAATTTAGAAGTAAAGTAAGGGTTTACCCACATCACAAGAAAACCATGGCTAGCAAAAAAAAAGTCAACGCTCCAAACAATGAAAACACAGACATTGAAAAACCAGCACCAAAGAAAGCCAAGAAAAAAACATACTCTATAGAAGAAAAAGGCATTATTCTCAAAGACATATTTTCCTTAAAACATGAAGTTTATTCATTGAAAGAACTTGAGAAGATGGTTCCTAAAAAATCCAACGGTGTCATTAATTCCATGCAGGTGAAGGAGGTCTTGGAGTACTGCATCACAGAGAACATGGTTACCTGTGAGAAATGTGGAATATCAAATGTATACTATTGCTTTCCCACTGTTCAAAACAAAGCAGAATTTGCGCTTTATAAAAAGCAGCAAAAGACTTTGGAAGAGCTTGAAACAGAAACAAAGGGGTTAGAAGAAGAGCTTAACATCATTGTGGATACAAAGCAGCAGTGGATTTCTGACAATAACGAGTTGATGGAGCTAAAAAACTCAGAAGCAATGGTTGACAACAGAGTCAAGGAGTTGCAAGATAAGCTGAACAGTTGCGATATTGAAACTATGCAAAACAATTTGGATAATTTCAAACAGCAATCAAATGTTTTGAGAGACAATATATATTCATTGACAAGTTTTCTCAAAGAAAAAACAAACCTGTTTCATTTGAGCGACACACAGTTTCTGGCCGATGTTGGAGTCGACACAGGGGAAATAGAAATATTAAATGAGTATGAGTGTTGAGTATATATCAGTTACATCAAAATTGTTGTTTGCACGTAGCTACGTGATGCTTCAGATTGTCTGTTCTTGCAAATCGTTTACCACATTTCTCACACATGTGCGGTTTAATTTTTTTGTGAACACTGTTGATATGTCTCACCAAATGGTCTTTTCTGTTGAAACTCGTGTTCTTTCCTCCCAGAGGCATAGTGACATTGAGCAGGTTGTTTGATTTGATACTTCTGTAGTCAAAGTTTGACAAGTCCTCTTCAGGGGCAAAACAGTAAGGACAGGTGTAGTTAGTGTCTGTTTTCTTAGTAGCCTTCCGTCCTCTTGTTTTGCCATTCAAACTACTCATCAATGATGGCGAGCTTGTCAAACTTGCATTTGAAATATTAGTCATGGCTGAACCAGGTCTCATTGACAGTGGAGTGGTGCTTCTTTCCAGCATCATAGGTGAGTTATCCGAAGTTGTTGTGCGTATGGATCCTTGCGGTGATAGTATTGACATTTGATAACGCGTATTAGAAGCCAAACTATCGTTTTGGTGACTCACAAACCCATTGTTTTTACCTTGACCAGAATGGTTTGTTGAAAAGTTATCATCATTGCTGACACTTTGTACAGATGTTTGGGGATAGCTTGACTGATGCGTGTTGTAGAAAGTGCTTCCAAGAGTAGAGGTCTCAGTTTGACTGTTTGTTCCATTGCTATTTTGACTTTGTAAATCTTTGTCAGTCTTCTTGCTATCCAAAGTTGGCTTTTTGGATTTATATGATTTGTAGACGTGGAAAGATGCTGGTGCGTCCTTATCCAAAATAATATTCTTGGATCTTTGTTGTTTGGACAACAGATCCATGATGTTATCATTTTGATCTTTCTTCGAGACATATCTCTCACCGTTTTCGTACAGCTGTTGTAAGGTCATCAAGTTTTGTTGCTGTTCTCTAATCATTTCTTGTTGCTTTTTTTGTTGTTCCATCAACTCAGTTTGAACTTTCAAATGCAAATGTTCAATATTGACTTTATTGGACGTAATTAAGTAAGGGTTTTGCTGTTGCTGGGCTTCCATAGATTGAATAAAGTCATTGATTAAGATTTGCTGCTGCCCTTGAGATTGAATGTACAATTGCTTCAATTGTGACAAGTTGCAATTGGCATTAATCATTTCTTCGTAAAATCTCAGTTGCTCGATCGCGGTGGTTTGCGAGGACATTATCATATTGTTTAGTTGAATGATATTTTCTTGAATCTTAGCAGCTTCATCCTCTAGAGATATATGATCCGGGGAAGTATTAATTTGAAACTTCTTCAGTAAGGATTTGTACATACTTCTTCTGCTGGAACCTTCTAGACCAAGCTTCCTGCTGTTTGAGCCAAATTTATTAGGAGCTGAATGGTTATATTGGTTTACAAGACTAGCAGCGTTTCTGTTGATAGCACTGGCCTTGTAAGAAGTCAGGTGATTTTGTAAAATTCTTAGTTGGACAGGGTTGAAATTGTGCTTTTCAGACATCTCAATATACTTAGCCTCAACTTCTCTAGATTTCTTGTTCTTTAAGATTCTTTCTTTTAAATGATCAGACAAGCTCTCTAGTTCTATAATTGTCTTTGGATTGACTTGCAAAGCTGGGTTTGCTTTCAATAACTCTTTAATTCTGTCTGCTGCATCCTCTTGCTGACGATTGAGCTGCTCAGTCCTGACTCTGCTGGTGTGTTGCTGGTTTAGATTTAATTTATCGAAATTTGAATATTCTTCAGTGTCCTCATCAATGGTTTTGAGATTGAATCCATTGTAGGTATTGAAATCAGAACCATTGATGTACTGTTGCATTTTTTCATTTTCAGCAGAAGAGTTTAGCAGACTCTTTAATAATAGTCTTAGTTCCCTTTCATCTTCGATGTAATTTTCGCCAAATCCATCTTGCTCTTTGTTTAATAGCTCTTCCTTGGACCCGTCTAGCCCATCGCCGAACTCTCTTAAAACAGGGTTACCAAAAGCATCGACTAAAAAAAACTCTCCATCGATTTCAGACAAGTATACTCCAATACCGGAGCTAGATTCTGAGGTATCTCCATGAGAGTTCGCCACCCCTGATGACCTGTTGCTATGTTGAGAATGATCAGGTGCTGCGGAGACCACAATGTGGCCTTGGTCATTGCCAGTGCCTTGCTCAAATACCAGGTCAGCACCCTGCTTGACACCTTCAAATGCCATTTGGTTGGCCAAGTTAGGATTGTTGGTTCTCATCACCTGGTCGTATTCTTCTTGCTTTTGCCTTAGCTGGTGCAGGTAGTACTGCTGAGCCATGGTGATTTGGTCTTGTTCATTCGAGTTATTTCCGTTGTCGCTTTGGAACATGTTTTTGTAATCGTTTATAAGGCCATGACTGTTGTTGACATTTGCAGAGCTATTATTGATGGTGTTTGTGTTTTGCTGATTGTACAGTTGATTGTAGTTGTTGATGTTTGTTGAGTTGGTTGGGGTAACATCGTTTGCATACGCCTCTTGTCGAAGAGGAGCTACTTTTTTATTTCTGGTATCGACTTTTTGTCCGTCATCCAAGTAATAGTTGAAATCATAGTCATCATATAGATGGTAGCTCAAGTTTTCATTGCTTGGATTGTGTTGTGCATTGGACTGTGAAAGCTGCGTCTCTAGAGGAATGCCATTGTTGCTATTAACATTATATGTGCTAGAATTCGAATTTGCAATATATTGCTCTAGTTGCTGGTCGTATGATGAGTACAAGCTTTTAAAGCTCTCAGGATACACCTGTTGCTCACGATTATTCTGCTGCATCCCAGTTGTTATTTTATTTTTTTTGGAAGCGATGTTCTTTGCTAATGTTCACAATTAAACAGAATAGAACTTTTATGAATAAAGTTAAAAATAGAAACAAGTGAAAATTAAAAGGTGTTAAACTTGATAATCTCTAAACAAATGGTTTCGCTATCAGCTATTATGGGATAATGTAGAGTAAAGAAATAAGAAGAAAAATAAAAACAGAACCAATGAGGTAATTGACAATGATGATGTATCGATCTTGTGGGTGAATGATGAGTTGTATGGTTGCAATCAGATGTTTTATTTTTTTGACTTTTACAACAAACACAAACGGATACAATTAAAATGAGGAGTTACTCATAGCTGGTTTTCTGATATTAAAAAAAAAATGTATATGTATGAGTAAACGGTTGTCTACATTTTCCCAAAAGAGTATTGTCACCAGGTGCGGGTCCGATTAGGTGGATTTTTTTATCTGCAATTTGAAAACAGCCATTACCTTGAAGCCGCTTTTACGGCAAAATCGGAGAGAACGAAGCACAAAAAAAAATAAGGAGTAAGTATCTTTTTGGAAAGGGTGGTCCCCTTCACTGCCAAAAAAAAGCCACTAAAGAGCGGGCTTATTAGAAATATGTGCCAGAGAAAGTGTGCTTTTGCTAATGGTTCAAATGTTTCTCTTTAAGTATTGTAGAGTTATCTCCGGTCACTTGTATTCACAAAAAAAACACACACACACACATATTATTACTATTAAAAAAGCACTCTCTTATGATATACTCAGCATATTAGCACATACACACCTAATGTGTTTAGTACTTTGAAAGGATTTTTCTCCTTCTACTTGTGTTTATGTAACAACATAAAAGTGGTAGTTGTTATCCCCCGAAGCAAGAACATGCATTGTCTTTAATTCCATCTTGAGTAAGCAAGTGACTCAATCTCGTGCACGTGGTAACCCTACCTACTACTGGAACACCAGAAACCTCCCTCCAAAAAAATAAACAACGTAGCTTTGGTGAGTGCTTCTCTGGATGCGTAAGATATTTTTTTCCTGTTTCCCCTAAAAAAAAAGAACAGGCATAATTTTTTTTTTTTTTTTTTTTGAATATATACTAGTGCTAGTTATTAGATCCACACACCGTTTACATACAAACTGTTATAACAAGGCCCAATAACAACCAATATGTCTGTAGCTGAAGAAACTATACCCGCTATTTTATTTTTGAATGAGCCTGTGAAAACAGATCTGTATTTTGATTTAGAGAATCATTACGGAATGTTCGATTTCCGTTTTGCTAAAAGAGGCAAAACTCCAGTCGAGCAACAAAGAGACTTTTTGAGCTACATAGAACAAAACTTCTACCCTGCAACAAAATACAAACTAGAAGCCCTCTACCTAGGATACTCAGGCTTCCATCCTATGGGCGATGGTTTGACTGAAGAATTAATCATAAAGTACCAGCAACTGCAGTTTTTGAAGGTAGTCACTCTGTGCTCAAGGGGCATAGGCAAGGTTTGCGTTGACTATCTAGAGGAAAAATACAACACTGTTGTCAAGAACTACGACGACAGCGAGTCTTACGTTGCAAATGATGTGGCTGATTGTGCGTTGTACCATGTCCTTGAAGGCTTCAGAAAGTTCTCTTATCAGCAATCCAAACTAAGGGAGGTGCTGCATTCGGATATAACTAGAGGCCACCTGAGAGGAGATGCTGAGGACGAGTTAAAGTTTTGTTTTGGTCATGAATTAAAGCTACTCGAGGAGGAAAAAGCTGAAGTCTCATATATCAAAGAAGAAAACAAAGAATTGAATCTAGATATGGAGTATATGAAAATAGACAGTGTAAAGACAGAAAAACCAGTGGATGTTCTCGAATACATGTACACCACTTCCCCAATGCACAAAAAAGCCTTGATTGTTGGGTATGGTGGAATAGGACAACAAGTAGCAAAGAAGTTGAAGTATGGGTTGTCCATGGATGTTTCCTATACCACAAGATCCGGAGAAAAAACCCATGCAGAAGATCCTGCTTTGAGTGATGTTAAGTATTATCCATGGGGCAATTGGGATTCCAAACTAAGTGAATTTGATGCAATTGTTCTGTGCTTGCCTCTATCACCAGATACCAAACACCTAATTGATGAAAACTTCTTAAAGATGTGCTCCAGAAATGGAGAAGATAACTTGAACCATTTGGTTTTGGTCAACCTAGGTAGGGGTATGCTAATCGACTGGGAAAACATCCCAAAGAACTTCATCAAAAACAAGATCAGACATGTTGGTTTAGATGTTTTCTATGCGGAGCCTACCCTGACAAGAGAATGCGATGACTTGAATGATATCAATTCATCAGTCACTCCTCATATCGGTTCATCCACATTTGAAGTCTTCAACAGATCATCTGAGTTCTGCTTAGATTTGATTAAGAAAGTGCTAGGTTAAAGTATATACAGTTTCTGTTGCTAACCAAGAATTATGAAAGTATGAAGTCGTTTGTGTGCAAATTTTGAATTGATTAAAACGCTTTTTGCGGTTGAGATCTTTCTCTCTTTTTTAATTTTTTTTTTTGGGTGCTTTGTTATTTGCACGTGACTTTAAGCCAATTATCTGCCACCATTTCCCCGCTAAAGAAAAAAAAAGTAAACTTTAAGACAAGCTACAAAAGCAAAAATTGATATGGATAAACACAGTATCGTAATGCTAATGTATTCTATTATAAAAGTGTTTTTAATGCTCTTGAATTGAATATGTTTGCCGCTAAACATCAGCATCAACAGCCTCCCCCAATTGATTAAATCCTAATTTCAAAAGAGAAAAACAAAGAAAAATAAAACCAAAAATAAGAATTTCATAGGTCAAATAAGGTGTTTTGCTGTCGGATTTAACAAATCACCACCTAAATTGCACCAAACAAACAAAAAAAAATAGTAAGGAATTTTTTTTTTTCTGCTGATTTTTTCTAAGCTTGGGCAAAAAAAAAAAAAAAAAATAAACACATGAGTTTTTTTTTTCCAACAGGTTTGTTAGGATATATTTTAAAGTAAAGGATGTTTTTTACAATATCAGATTTATATATATAAAGGGTTATCAAAAACCGTAAAGAATACGTTTAATTACACCCTCATTTAGATAACTTATAATACTACTTAACCATCAATTTTTTTTTTGATATTAACGAACCAGAATAACCCAATCTAAACACACAATTTATAAATTCCTAAAATAAAAATCATAATTAGAAAAAAATAATTTGTTATTAATAATCAACCATATTCTCCAATACATATATTTAACTATCACCTTGCAATACTTAAATATAACATTTACCAAAACAAATAATACATATAAACAATAAAAAATGCTATCCAGAGTCAACGCCAACAAGAACTTATTAAAGGCTTCTTTCAGATCCTTCTCCGTCTCTCCAGCTGTTTTCCAAAAGAAGGTCACCAAGCTAACCACTTCCGAAGAAGTCAACAAAGAATACAACACCCTTATTGTTGAAAACGTCAAGGAAAGAGAAGACAAAATCAAGGAATATAAGCAATTCATGAAGGAAGCCGGATACGACCAAACCATCTATGATATCAAGAGCAGCGAAGATTTATTCGGTCCAGGTCCAAAAGATAGCAGTGTCCCAACTGAATACGAACAAGCTACTGGTCCTGCTAGATTTGAATTGTTAGGTAAGATGGCTGGTATCGATATATTCGACTACGGTTCATCCACCCCAAACAGAATCGGTACTCCAGAAGACCCTATTCCAGTTTTGTCTCACGATAACTACTCCTACGTTGGTTGTGGTGGTATCCAAGATAAGAACGTTCATGAATTGATCTACTTAAGACCAACCACCGAAGAAGCCGCCAGATGTCCTGAATGTGGTCAAGTTTACAAGACCGTTTTAGTTCCAGGTGCTGAAGCCCACGGTGCTCACGGTCACTAGATGTACAGCGTATAATGATGTTTACAATCAGCAGTTATATATCAATCAAGAAAGGATGAATACAATCATATCATATTTAAGAAAATCTAATTTATTACATACTACTGTTTTTTTTTGTTACGGTGATTTGGTATTCAAAAGGTATGTTTTGGACATATTTTGGGATACTTTTGGTTGACTAGTGCCTTGGAAGTGAAAAGCTGCCTCTTGTTTTTTAAAAAAGAAACTAATCAGTGGAACAGCCGATGTATACTGTCTTAGATTTGTTGTTGGCTTAGATGATTCAAAAAAAACATCAGGATTCAGCCCAACTAAAAACACTAGTGTCAATTTATGTTTATTGAATAATAAAGTTGCTGCTTATCATTGAGAAAATCTTTGCAAATACAAAATGAAGTATATCGGGAATAAGAAAGAGCATTCATGATTTGTTCTTAAAAAAAACTGTAACAAAAAAACCCTAAAATGTTTTTTTCTCCACCTTCATCGTCTAGTTTTTTATTTGCAATTTCAGTTTTTTTTTGTATTACAATAATTACCGCTTTGGGGAATAATTTCTGGGTTCCGTTTCACTTACTGCTTTTTTTTTTTCTTATAGAACATAATCGGATATAAGCAGCACTGCCTTGCAGCACGTTCTCTACGGTACTGAGCACCTACACTGCATATTCACCGACAGGGTATGGGCTTATGTGTACTAGCAGTCAAGGCATGTAATGTCAATTTAATGTTTATTATCTATTTATCCTGTAGTGATGAGACACTCACTGTGATTAGCTTCCAATTCTAGCATATGCCAACACCTTTTTTTTTTGTTCTTAGCGCATAGATCACATTTGGGAATTACTGAAAAATATGAAATTTCCCTTTTGGGAAAAGGTATTAGTTACCAGAGAAAAGCAAAAAAAAAAAAACGACAAAAAAAAACTTTGGCTTGTGTATTTGTGAAATTCTTGCACGCAGGTCTTGGCAGTGAAAGGAGATTCAGAGCAAAAAAAAATAAAAAAAAAGTTGCTGTTTCTGTTTAGCTAGTAAAACTATATACTTTTTTTATTCTCTTCTGCTTCGTTTGCCAGTAGTTTCTGAAATTCAAGAATTGGTTTGTTGTAGCTTAATTAACTTCTTTACTTTGATTAGTAAGAAAGAAAGGGAGTGATAACAAATACCATAAATCACATATACAGGTATGTACACAACACACATGAACCTAAACGAATTAATCAAGTTTATAGTTGACCGCTCTGTGTTCTGATGGATACACAAGCTTTTTCCCACTCTGAATAAAAATGAAACCAAGAACAAGTGTTAAGAGTCAGGTATAGTAATAAAGCACAGTGGAGCATATTAACTGAAGTGGATGACCATTTGTAGAACCATAATCAAGAAAGAACAGTTATTGGACACTAGTTTTATTTGAGAGAAATTACTATATTGAAGATTTTGCGGATAAACACATATTGTCATGAAGGACAAGTTAGGAAACATTCACACCAATGTTCTTGCTGTTACACCTGAGAAGGATTGAATAGCTCATTGATTATTTCAAAAAGTGTTTAAAATAATTTTTATTACGAAATAAGTGGAAAAGCAGATTAATGAATAGTCTCACAAGTATGAGTTATTTAGTATCATGAAGATTGTTTTCATTTATGTGATGGCTTCTTTATTTGATATTTACTCTATTTGCCATATTGATAAAAATACAAGATTTAGTCATGATAAATAAATTTTGTCCAGCAGAAACAACAACAACAAGAGTGGTTAAACTGAAACTTTGTTAACATTTACCGAGTATTGTTCTTGTAGAGAATAAAAAGAAGAAAATAGGAAACACTGATTTACTAACAATTATACATTATTCAACATTATCCAAATTATCATTTTCAAAACAGCATGCCAAAAAAGAGAGCTTCCAACGGTAGAAACAAAAAAGGTAGAGGTCACGTCAAGCCAGTCAGATGTATGAACTGTTCTAAGTCTGTTCCAAAAGATAAGGCTATCAAGAGAGTTCAAGTCAAGAACATTGTTGAAAACGCTGCTATCAGAGATTTATCTGAAGCTTCTGTTTACAACGAATACGCTTTACCAAGAGTCTACGTCAAGAACCACTACTGTGTTTCTTGTGCTATCCACGCCAGAATTGTTAGAGTCAGATCCAGAGTTAACAGAAAGATCAGAGCTCCACCAAGAAGACAAAGATTCACCAAGGCTGCCGACAAGGTCTCCCCAGAAGGTGCCGCTGCCGCTGCTTTATAAATTTATTTGAAATAATATAACTTTTTCTTAAAAACAAAAAATTGACACGAGGCTGTTGGATGGTGGAAACATACATCCGATGATTAAGTGTATATATATATTTGAATATAACATAAACCATAAGACTTGAAAAACAGTCTGCGAGATTACAAAATTACATAACAGAAATGGCTTCAGCTGTTTGTTTCCCCTTTACTTCCTGTTCACGTGGTGTCTGTTGTCACTGTCCAAAATTGGGGGATCTTTTTTTCTTTTTTTATTGTAGGGGAAGGAAACACTTATGAAGGAGTTCACATATCGCTATATCCGAAAGCGTTAATTACGTATTATCAAGGGGATTTGGATGTAATCTTTAGACAAGCCATGGCTAGTCGTATTGTCCTTTTACGGGGGTTTTCTCTTCGTTAACAAAAACAGCAAAGATATGTCTTCCAGAAACATTAGCAAAAAACGTAGATTACATAAAGTGTGTGTTTTAGTATTCTCAAATACATAATTATAAAGACACATAGGTGTGGCCCCTTTTTCCTATGTCACTCGTACCTTTATAATCCTAACATCATATTTCTAACGTAAAAAATAAAAGCAGGAAAATTTTTCTCTTCAAAAAAAAAAAATTGCAAAATTTGAAGGGAGCAACCCACTGACAATCCAAAAAAAAAAAACAATCTACAAATACAAAAAAAAAACAACTAATAGTAAAAAACATACTAAAACCATTAGGGGATTACCACACTACCAAAACAGCACGAAATTATATACTTAACTTCTGTGCAGAACCAATTCCAATACAACATATAACATCAAATAAAACATGTCCACACTTAAAGATTTTAATAACTTCAAATTCAGCCAATGTTTCGGTGATAAACAAGACGTTGTTATCACTGAAGCAGACATCATAACAGCAGTTGAGTTTGACTCAACCGGTGATTACTTAGCAACTGGTGATAAAGGTGGTAGAGTTGTGCTATTTGAAAGAAACCATGATATCGAAAACAATGACTTGATGATGGACGAAGAGTCGAAATCCACCGAGGATGACAAATCCGCGATAAAATCCAGCAACTGTGAGTACAAGTTTTTGACAGAGTTCCAAAGTCACGATGCCGAGTTTGACTACTTGAAATCCTTGGAAATAGAAGAAAAGATAAACCAAATCAAGTGGTGCAAACCTACCAATAATGCTCATTTCATACTCTCAACCAATGACAAGACCATCAAGCTTTGGAAAATATACGAAAAGAATATCAAACTGGTTTCTGAAAATAACTTGGAAAAGAGAAATGATAGCACAAACAACACCACACTAAGGAGACAAATCAGTAACGATGCCATATTTGCAGTAAATAAAAAAGCACCTCTCTCACCGCCACTATCCTTTGACAAGCTACTACTACCTAAGCTGTCCTACCACGATAAGATTATTGCAGCTCAACCAAAAAAAATATACGGAAATGCTCATACATACCACATCAACTCCATATCTCCAAACACAGATGGAGAAACATTTTTGTCCAGTGATGACTTGAGAATAAACTTGTGGTCATACGAAGTGCCTGACCAGTCGTTCAACATAGTGGACATAAAGCCAGTGAATATGGAAGAACTAACAGAAGTCATTACATCAGCCGAGTTCCATCCAGAACACTGTAACTTGTTCATGTATGCTTCCAGTAAGGGAACCATCAAACTATGTGACATGAGAAATAACTCTTTGTGTGATAACCACTCACAAGTATTTGAAGAGTACTCAGACCCATACAGCCACAACTTCTTTACTGAAATCACGTCCTCTATTTCCGATGTTAAGTTTTCTCCAGACGGCAGATATATTGCTAGTAGAGATTACCTAACAGTAAAGATCTGGGATATCAACATGAATAAAGAACCGTTGAAAATCATTCCTGTTCATGAAAACTTGAACAGTAGGCTATCTGAAACTTATGAGAATGATGCTATTTTCGATAAATTCGAAGTTGGGTTTGCTAAAGATTCGAAGACTGTTATGACTGGTTCATATAATAATCATTTCATGATCTATCCTGGCTCTGATTACAACGGCAATTATAAAGACATTGGTATCAGCAGCAACCAAGCCGTTGTTAAAAGCTATGACAACAACAAAATTTTCAATAACAATGCAGAAGTTGACGATGACGATAAGATGGATGTTGACCATTCAAGAGATCATGTCATTAAATCAAGTACCCCTGACATCGATGTGGTTTCTTTACAAGCAGACAAATCAGCATTCAAGAACCCTGGAACCCCTAACACAAAGAACAGAAACTCAGAGATTGAAGGCAATAAAAGATTAAAAAACATGATGACTGGATTTTGGGGTAAGAATACATTCAACAACAATGACTTGTTTTACAAAGACGACCAAGATTTGTATGATGGCATAGACTTCAAAAAGAATGTTCTGCACTTCTCGTGGCATCCAAAGGAGGATACCATTGCCATAGCAGCAACAAACAATTTGTTCATTTTCTCATCAAAATAGGCGTCCTTTAACATTTCATTTCCTTTGTTAATTCTTCCTTTTTTTTTCATTTTCCTTGTTCTCTTTTGATTTTCTAAAGAAAACCTTTTTTTTTTGTTTCTTAAAAACACTAATCAAGAACAAAACACTTAATAATTTTTCATATATTAATTTTTATTTACCTTTAGTTAAATAAAATCACACTTTCTTTAATAATCTTATACATGCTAAAGCACCCTATTTTTTTTTCGTTTATTCTTTATGTTAATAAATTAATATCAAATATATAATAAATCTATGTTATTATTTAATGTAATATGTCGTGTTCGATAGCCTAGAATTGTAAAGACCTATCTTTAGTTGTTCATAAAATATCAATATTATGTTATCAATAAACCTAGTTCTTTGGGTTTCTGTTGATGACGTCGTTCCAGAATAAGGTCTTGTCACCATCACCCCAGAAGAACTTCTTGGATCTGATGTTTTGGTATTCTCTGTTCTTTGGCCAGTCTTCGTCCTTGACGTGGGCTAAGTGTTCTCTGTGTTCAGCGTGCTTCATTTCTATCTTGTAAGTGTTGATACCACATAGAACGATGGATGGGATAGCAACGAACAAAGAGATCTTCAACCATAAGCTGGCGGTTTTATCGGAGTGTTCTTCAACATGCTTGGCATGGGTCAAGAAAGCCTTGGCTTTGTTGATATCTGGGCTTCTTAAGTAGAATTGCTTGTATTCTGGGGCTGCCTTGGCAATGGCAGAGTTGCTTCTGACAGCAGTGATTCTTCTGATACCTTGTAACATTTTGGTTGTATGTGTTTATTTGGTTTTTCTAAACAATTTGTTGTTTTATCAAAAAAAATAACAGCGCTGAAATCAAAGAAAAATAGTGAGAAAAAGAAACAGGTTAAGACTGTTAAAAATTTTCTTGTTTTTTTTTTGCCATTCCAACGCAGAAAAGACGTACCAAACATTTTTTGTATGGGGAGATATTTTTCTTTTTTAGTGATTTTTTTGTTTTTTTGTGGGTTGCCGGTCACGTGCCCAACGGATAAAAAATATATACTCGTGCACAATCATACTCTTACAAGTCAATACTCTTCGGAACCAATAGTTACATGAAGACTTAATAGCTTAATATTACTGTTTGTAGCTCAAAAGAATATGAGTTTATGCAACCATTGCCTTTCCAATAAAACCCTTAGCCTAAGTTTTCAAAATCTAAAAAAACAAAAAAGTAAAAGGTTTATCGGGTAATCTTTTTTTCTTGTTTTGATTGGTTTAGTTATATCCGATAACCAAATATATTAATATATTTTCTGTTTTATACTTCATTTCCTAAAGTAACCCATCCATCTCTTAAGTTGTTCTTCCTACCAAACAACTCTAGATTGAGGGAGTGCTCCCCACAAAGCCTTTCTAAGACTTCATACAACTCGTCAGGTTTTCTACTAGTTTCTCTTGTTTGCGACACTATCAAGTCCAAATCCTGTTGCCTCAACAGCATCCAGTTATCGATGTTGCCCTTATAACCAATTAGTAAGTGCTCTTTCGAATGATTTAACCAGTGACCTGTTCTTCCAGTCACTATGGTTCTGCACAGTTGGTTGATTTTTATCCATGATAATTCATTAGCAATTTTGTATCCGTTACTCAAAAGCAGCTTTTTACCCAGATTTATGGATCGAACAGTTACCCACAATGCCATGACTCCCCCATCTTTATAAATTTTTCTCTTATCGGCATAATCTGCAAACGAATAATTGATGATAGGTTTGTGTATTTTGCTCAGTGGTAAGTCAAACAGTTCGTCATCGTTACAACTTCCGTAGGGCACATTCATGTGTATATTCCAAGGCGGATCCGCAATGACCGCATTGTAGTTATGTTCTTGTATTTTATTGAAATCATAGTGTCTTATGTCACAATTTATGCCCACTGGCATTTGTTTGGATCTCTTGTAGTTAGAAAGATTGAATGTAAATAATGGATCTATAGCATCTTCTTCCTTTTCCAGCTCAATGTATTCACACGTTTCCTTGTTTTCATTGCTCATCTCCATTGGGTTGTAGTCAAAGTAATGAAGGTACTTGCAACTGTTTGGGTTTTGTTGAAACTTGTGGCACGTATCTAAGTATGAACAATCTCCCAAGTTCATGTCGGTGACATTTTTTATTATTATGGGTAAAAAATGCTTATTTTTACTGAAACACTTTATCTCCTTATCCGTGAGTTGATTTTTATGTTTACTCCACTTGACGTTTTCCTTATTTTTTAAGTTAAAATACTTTAATATCTTCATTGAATGCTTAAATTTATGATCATCTGTGCACACAGACACAAATGTTTGTTTCTTTAGCTGATGCTTTAATCGTTCTCTATACAGATGGTAAAATGTTGTTTTCTTGGATAGAATGTTTTCCATCTTTTGGTAATCAGTTTTGAATGTGTTTTTATTTGACACAGATGCTGTGTTTCCTTGGCTTAGGAGTTGGAAAAACAAATCTGATTGTGACTTCTTATCAAGATTTATGTCTGCTTTTTTCTCCACTTCCTTTGGCACTTTATTAGTGATCGTGTTTTGTTTCATTATAACTCTTTCTAACAGTATTTTTATGTCAATAATGCTCTCCATGATTAATAAATTTTCATTGACTGTGTCAAAATATATATCATTGTTACCAACATTAACATAGTGCTCAATTAATATGCTTAAATCATTGATAAGACTACCTTTAGACACCGCATAGTTAAAGTATCTATTATAAGAGCTTAGCATGATATCTAAATTGTATTTGGTTCTACCATGTTCGTATATAATAGTGATAAACGTTAACAAATCTAAATTAATGTCATTGTAGTATGTTTCTTTCATGTTAGGATTGTTGTTTGGTGTTTTATTCAAAAAGGGTGTATAAGAGTAAATCACTTAACGTGTTTTTATATTTATATATTTTTTTTTTCAGAAAAGCAAAAAGGCGCTTAATGTTATTAGTGTTTTTTTGGCTGGGTATTTTTTTCTTATGCTGACATTTCGTTGTTTTTCGTTTTTTTCTTTTTTTCTTTTGTCGTTCTTATAGTCTGTGATATAACCACAACCAACGTCACTCATAAGCATCCCACATATGTCTAGTGGTAATATTCAATCTGAAACATTTTTCTATGATGAAAAAACAGATAGAACGATACCTTTATTTGAATTAAATAATAATTTAACCCACAAGACAAGAGTATCTTATCACAGAAATGCAGATACTATAAACTATCATTATGGTCCTTTCCATCCAATGAAGCCTTTTAGGCTAAGACTGACTGATCATCTTATTACAGGGTATGGTCTTCATAATGTCATGGATTTATACGATGTTGATTTAACACAGAACAACAACATCAATTTATTAGAAAACAAAATATTGAAGTTCCACTCCAAAGAGTATCTAACCTTCTTAAAAAACTTGAATGACAACTCAGACCAAGAAAATAAAAAATACTTAATCAAGAATGATATTGATGACAACGATTGCCCTATATTCCACGGTCTTTACAGATATTGTCTGAACTACACATCCACTACTTTATCGGCTGTAGAAAGCATCAAGCAAAACAAATCAGATATTGCTATTAATTGGTCAGGAGGTCTTCACCATGCCAAAAAATTCAAACCTTCAGGGTTTTGTTATTTGAATGATATAGTCGTTGGTATTCTTGATCTTCTTAAAACGCATGCTAGAGTTCTATACATTGACATAGATATCCATCATGGTGATGGGGTCCAAGAAGCCTTCTATTTGACTGATAGAGTATTCACAATTTCATTCCATAAATTTGGTGGTTATTTCTTTCCTATGACTGGTGCTTTACAAGAAACAGGTGTGGAAAAAGGTAAAAACTACTGTTTAAATGTTCCTCTTATGGATGGTATAAAAGACTTTGAGTATACCCAGTTATTCAAAAGCATTATAAGTCCTTTAGTCGAAAGTTACAACCCAGAATGCATAGTATTGCAATGTGGTACAGACTCTTTAGGTTACGACAGATTAGGAACTTTTAACTTAACTGTCAAAGGCCATGGTGAATGTGTAAAATATGTAAAATCCTTGGGCGTTCCCTTGGTTCTACTGGGAGGGGGTGGCTATACACCTCCAAACGTATCTAGAGCTTGGTGTTATGAAACAGGTATTGCTAATGATCTCATACTAAGAGAAAAACTACCTGACAATTTGCCTTTCAAAAAATACTATTCCCCTGACTACTCACTATATCCTGAGTTGGGTGACAGTATTTTGACTGATTTGAATTCAAAAACTTTTTTAAATGATACAAGAATTAGACTTCTTGAGCAAATCAGATATTTACAAGGTGCCCCTAGTGTGAGAATGGATAATGAATATATTCCATCAAAAGATTTACAAGAAATAATGATGTACTTAAAGAAACCAGATAGTGAGATACTCGAGTATGATGATATTCATGATTTGGATTATGAAAAGTCTGATAAAGTTTTGGAAAATGAAAGAATAATGCAAATGTTAAAAGAAGATAGTAGAGCCGGCTACATCTAATAATAGCAATATAAAAAGTATATATGTATATAGCTTTTTGTTTTTAAACAAAATAATGTAACACTAATGATCAAATAAACGGAACTGACTTATCAGATAACGATTTTAAGTTAATCATGTTTTCATAACTGGATGAGTCTTCATCAAACAGCTTCCATATCTTAATAAAATTAAAACAGGAGGATAAACCACCAGCAGAGCCTACTTGAGTATGCAAAACTTGGCAATACCCTATGACCTTGATTCTCTCTTCAATGAAACCATCAACTTTTGGGGTTAATGACAATGCATACATTTGAACACATGAAAATAGCATTAGTAAGTTATAGCTTGAAGAACCATGTAATTCCAACAAAATTTTGGGACTATGATTTTCAAAAAACTGTGCTGATAATTCTTTGACGTTATCATTTGCAGCCTGAATTATCTTTTCATAAAACTTAAAGGCATTTTCATAAAGATCTTTGTTGCTGTCTTTCTTCTCTAAAAACAGTTGCCCAAATATGTCTTTTATCTCTTTCAAATTCTGCTCAATAAATCCGTTCAAATTTACATTTCTGATGTTAAACTTTTCAAATATGATAATATTAACCAGTGCAGTGTGCATCAAGTGTGAAATATCATAAATACTATAGAATTTGAAATTGATTTTGAGAATACCGTTGCCTCCTTCTTCAAATAGTTGTTTGCCCAGTTTTTGATCATCCAACAAACCTTTTTTTGTTTTTCTGACATGAAAATCTCTACATTTGGCCAACTCTTTCATCATATCATAAAACAAATTTATATCAGGATTCTTAAGTTTTCCTTCAACATCGATATAATCGAGCATCTTTGCCAGTAAATTTGTCAGAACATTACCATATCCCTGAAAAATATTGTATGCCTCATTTTTGTCGGTTATACAATAAAAGTCAGCTGTTACATTATAATTATTGCAGCCTGCACAATTGTCTGTGTCTAATCCAAAACTTTTTTCGTTCAAAAAACTAAAGTTCTCCCGAAACAGATAGTCATACTCTGCCGTTTTTAAAACGCCTCGTTCTGCTGTTATTGCAGATGCCAAAAGATCAAAGGTTGGAAACCATTGTTTAAATAGTTTAAACAAGTTTTCTTCTTGTATGCTCATCTTGTTTTTAGGCTGATCCGTGCTAAGTTCAGATGTACTGGATGTGTATTCACTGCTGTTATCGTCTTCTTTTGCCAATGCTAACAAATATTTTTGGTAAATCACCTTAGCTGCTAAATGGTGCTCTTTCCATCTACCACCGTTTTCAGAGGATGTGTATATTACAATCAGTAGAATGGTTACGGTCAAAGAGCCTATATTGGCCATTAATAAACGTTCATCACTCGCCATACTCGATATTTTAGAATTTAAAATTTGCAAAGCAGCATTTGCGTATTTATCTGCTGGTTTGTTTTCATGTTCTTCAGCATCATGGATTTCGTTTTTTATTACAGTTCTATATTCGGCTGATAGTGCCAGTATAATCAAAACCAATGGATCTTTCAATAGTTCATAGTATCGATACTTGCCAGATATTTTGTTCATAATGTAATCAAATACTATGTAGTTAACTGTACCTTTTCCTTTCGAGGCCTTGTCAAATGGAAAAATCCAATAAGAAACGTTGTAGTAAAAGTTGCAAAAATGCTTTATATCAATTGGCATAATTCCCAACTCAGCTTGATTCTTAGACAATATTTGTTCTATATCTCCCCACTTGATTTCCTTTTTAACATGTTTGTGCACATTTTTAGTGCCTGTGGCATTTGATTCAAAATCAACTTCCAAAGCTTCATGATTTTCATCATTTTCACCAGCAAATAAAGTGATATTCAAATTGTTTGCAAATGCATTATACTGAAAGTTGTAATCATTCTCAATTTCACGCACTGGAAATGGCTCAGGAACACCAATGTTGATGATAGATTTCATCAAATCGTCTAATCCATAATTCCAGTCAAAGTTGTCGCTAACTATTTCTTGTGTATATTGAGGAGCCACATCTGGGCCCGGTACTGTTTCCGTCTTTTGTTTCTTATATCGAGGGGTAGTGGCATCAACTTGTTTTTGAAGATCATCAATTGACTTGTCACCTCTGATGTAGCCTCTTATTATGTCTCTGTTGTCTATATCTTCATCTTCTGCAAAATTTCTGAGGAGTTTTCTTATTCTTCTCAATAATTTTTGTTCTTCCAGATCTAGATACACACAGTCTTCTTCTTTGTTTGCCTTGATACATTTGATACATGTTGGAAACGACTTTAAAATATTCTGATCATGGTTATTTGCATTATTGCTACACTTGATTTTTCTTCTTTTGCATTCTTGGCAACCAAAAAGCGATTTGACAATCTTTCTAGAGTCAATTTTGCTGTAGTCATTCATATTGAACAATGTTAAAAAAGAACTTAACGCTTTGGATATAGATTCCAGGTTTTTCTTGTGTGAATGTTTTTGCTTTTCCTGTTCAACTTCTTTTTATTTTGTTTGTTTGGCTAGTAGATCTGCCAAAAAAAAATAACGGATTCATATAAAGTTTTCAGTCAACTGGAAAAGGAAAGCTGATAACGGAAATAAACGGGCCATTTACTATTTTCTTCTTTGAAAAATCGAAAATACACAGATTTATATGATTGGAATAAAAACAATAACCAGAAGTAATAACAAAGAAATAGCATATCAGTAAATATCCACAATGTATATAAGGGGATTGTACAAATCATATCAGACTATTCGATCTGTAAGCACAACGGCTTCAACATCATCAATAAAGAAAACCATAAGTTTCAAAAACTTTACCCAAAACATCAAGTTTTTAAATAATTCATTGGTTCCTTTGATAAAGGAAATGAACTACCATTTTCCAGTAATTACCATAGATGTAAACAAAATGCATCTAGAGCTAACTACACACGATGTAGAGAATAATATTACAGAAAAAGATATAGAATTCATCAAAAAGCTTGATGAGATAGTCAATGAAATAAAACTAAACACAAAAATTTCAAAAAACTAAGGAAATTTTCCAAAGTAAATACTAGTTATATAATTCTTTATAAATCTAACCAATAGACCAGATTTCCTTTTCATCTTCAATTTCATCACTTAGTATGCTTTCCATGTCAACACCAGATGATAATCTTTCTCTTTCACTGGCAGCTAATCTACTACCAACTCTCTTGTTGTATTCAGTGATTGATCTGACTTGTATTTCATCTTCGTTCAAGCTTACTAAAACATCACCCGACAAGCTATTAGCCCACTCATTGAATGCATTTTGTTCAGTATCCTTGACTAAGTTAAACATTTGCAAATAAGCCTTTTCAGCAGCCAATTTTATTGGAATGATTGATGATCTGACTTGGGAGAAAACTTCAGGAACCAATAGGCCTAAGTATGGCTTAATTAAGTCTTCATAATGAGTTCTACCAACGGTTCTTACAATAATCAAAGCTAGTCTCCTAGATTCAGCACTGTTACTTTCAGGAATAGCAATGTTCTTAATCAAAGTATTCAATAAAAGAGCTCTGCTATCTTCACTTAACTCAAATGGTAATAAGTCTTCGTCGGATCCTGAGTTGAATACGGTGAACTTGGAATTCTTTAAACCTAGTAATAGTAATGATTTACCAATAGCGGACAAAGCATAGTCACAAACTTGAGGGTATTTGCTTTGTTGAGTCATCTTAACAACAAACTTGACAAATTTGTCTTCAGAATCAAACAAATGTTTTGGAGAATTCTTCAAAAAGGCGTTTACAGTCAAAGTAGCAAACTCTAAAGAGTTTTCAGGGTAGTTGTATACTGATCCAGCTTCTTCAGCTTCAACGTTGGCATCACCAATGTTGCTGTATTTGAAAACCTTTTCTTCCAAAATGTTTTTGGCTTCCTCAACAGTTAAGATTTCACTAACGTATCCAATTAGTTTGGCGTAAGCAATATTTAAGCTCTTGTTGTGTTCTAAGCTGTCACTGTTTAATTCATCTTCAACCAAGTTGATAACTTGCTTTTTGCTTTGCTCGGACATCTTTGTTCCAACCTTGGAAATAACTTCCATTAAAGCCTTCAACATAGCTGTCTTAACGCCAGTGTCTTCAGAGTTCTTACTGTTGTTGACTAATTCACTGATTAATGGATCAACCTTAGGTTGATATTGAATCAACAAACCTAAACCAGTAGCAGCCTTTTCTCTCAATTCCACACTTTGTAGATCACCTAAACCTCTAACATATGTTCTTTGTAATTGAGGAACAAATGGTCTCAAAAATAGTGGCACCTTGACAAACAATATGTTCAAAGCAGATAAAATAGCAGCCTTTATGTCAGCATTGAATCTTTCACCAACAACTCTGATTAATGGACCAACAATTTGGGTAACATACATCTTCAAGTTAGCAGATGGAGTTTTGGAAATCAAAGAAGTCAAACCAATAGCAGATAATTGTCTTTGATCATTAGAACCATACATTAAACCTTGTAAGAAAATTGGTAAAATGGCAGCAGGACCTTTTGGTAGCTTGAAACCCTTGATAACCAATTCTTCTTCCTTGGTATCTAAGGTTAATCCACCAACAGGAGTCTTTGTTATCAAATCCAAAGCCTGTTTGGTTGGCTTGACTAAATGTTCTAAGGAACTCTTGTCTTGCTTCTTAACCAACATGGTCAATGATAACATACTGTCCTTAACAATTTCATCATCGTCGTTGTCCAAAAATAAAATTAAATGTTGTAAGAATTCATCAGTATAAGCTTCATAGTTCAAAACAGTATTCTCGAAGAAGTTAGGTAAAATCTTTAAGATGATCTTCTTTTGCATAATATCTTCTTCATTCTTTACCAGTGATAAAATTTGTTGTAGCAATGGATGTAAACCTTCATTGTCGGTAACAGACAAGATAATTCTGGTTAAAGATTTCAAAACTTCATCAAAATCAGCATTGTTGCTCTTAGATAACTGTCCTAAACTTAAGATGATAGAATTGATGATAACAGACAATCTCTTGTACAAAGCAGTACCTGCAACTTCGGCTAATGAACCTAAAGCATTGGCCTTGAAGGCATCAATTGGTTGTTCCATTAAGGAAGGAACCAAGATTGGGAAAATGACTTCAGATTTGGTAGCCATAATTTCTTGCAAGGCTTTCAAAGAGTTATCAGAAACTTCAGCATTTTCAGTATCACCCAAGGTGTTTAATAATTGTGGAATAACATCATCAATGGCAGACTTACCAACAGCAGTTTGGAAGGAATCAAAGGCAAAGGCAGAGGCTTCTCTGACTTGGGCATTACCATCAATAAGAGTTTGTCTGATAATTTTGACAATGATATCATTGTATTCTTGTAACAATTGCAAACTACATGATTCAATCAATTCGTATAGAGCAATACAAACACCTTGTCTGGAGTTAGAGTCGGTACTGTCATCCAAGTTTTCAGATAAAGTAGGTAATAATCTGGACATAACATCACCACCAACTCTTCTGACCATGTCACCTAAGGTTTGAGCAACAATTGTTCTCAAAGTGCTTGACTCAGATGCCAAATTGTTCACAATGATAGTGGTCAATACAGGTAAGATTTCTTTAACAGTTCTTGGGGTGTTTGGAACAAGAGCTTTCCAAACATCAACGGCAGCAGATCTAACTAAACCGGAAGTATCAGATCTCAAAACAAAGATAGAGCTCAAAACAGAGTCTCTCTTGTCTTGACCCAAAACATTGATGATGGATTTGGAAATTTCATTGTGCTTAGCAGTGAAATCATCGTCATCATCTTCAATCTCATCACCGTCTTCACCTTGTAAGTCATTCTTAGCAGATAAACCTGTGACTTCAAACAGTAAATCAGCAGTTAATTGTAATGAAGACAATCTAATTCTTTCATTTTCATCAAACATACCTGTTTGCAATTCTGGTAACAACAATTCAACAGCCTTATTAGCATAATTGGTAACAATCAATTTACCAGCTTCCATAGAAGTTTCTCTGATAGAGTCATTGAAGTCAGCCAAACCCTTCAAAATAGGTTTAATAATCTTTTGGATGTATGGTGCAAATTGAGAACCGAAACAAACAGGTACGAATAGCAGTAATGGAGAGAACCCTTCTCTGGTGTAAGAGTCTGGACTGTTGACACCTTCCAAAATAACTGGTAGCAATTCATCTAATTTACCTAAACCTAAACCACTTAAGATTTCAGCCAAAGCTTGAGCAGAACCTAATCTGTCACCAACCTTTTCTTTATTAGACAAAGTAGAAATCAACTTATCAATCAATCCTGGGAATTGTTCTTCACCTAATCTTTCAACTAAGGCACCAAGAGCTCTAGCAGCAGTAGCTCTAGTGTTTGGAACAGGATCAACCATAGCAATTTCAACTTCTTCAATTAAACTAGATAAGTAAGGAACTAAATCTCTAGAATCAACCAAAATAGCCATGTTACCGACGATCTTACAAGCCAATCTCTTGGTGTTTGCACTTCTTTCTCTCATACCTCTGTGGATAATATGGATAATCAAAGCCAATGAAGGACCATCAATGTAATGAACAAACTGTGTTTTGATCAATGCATCTAAAGCGGATTCGGTGTACTTAGTAGGTTCACCAATTGCTTGTAGAAGAACAGGGACAATAGTCTGAACTTCAGGATTTCTGATGACTTCACCGAACTTTTCTAAAGCTTCATCACCAGACTTTCTGACTTCTTTGTGCGAGTCACCTAAGACACCGACAATTTCAGGAACAATGGTTGATAAGGAAGAAGACAATTGTACTGGATTTAAGTAAGCCATGGAACCTAATAGTTCAACAGAACCTTTCTTAATTCTCCAAGAGTATTCGTTCAAGTTACCAATAGCAACAGGAATCATTTTGTGTAGACCATAAGAAGTCGTGTGTTTCATGATAGTGTCAGCAGCCAAGATGTATTGTTTTCTAACATCGATGTCTTGATCACCCAAATTCTTTAATAAGTATGGCAACAATTCAATAACATAAGGTTCAAACAGTCTGCCTAAAACGGAAGAGAAGGTCATGATACAGTAAGCAACAGATGCTCTGCCTACTGGGTTACTCTTTGATTCAGCAGCATCAATCAAAACTCTCATGATATCAAATTCTAAAATGCTTCTAATACCGTAACCAGAAATGATACCGGCCAAACCCCAACTTGCACCCTTTCTAACAAAAGCAGGAGGCATTGGGTCAAATAATTGAACAAACAAGTTTGAAATAAATTGACCAACTTCATCAGAGAACTTTGGTACCAATGGAGCAATAATTTTAGCAACAGCCTTGTGAACATTTTCAGATGGAGAAGTTAACGCATCTAGTAATCTAGCAACAATAGAAGCAATTCTGTGATCATCGCTATCCAAATGTTGAGCTAGAGAACCATATAGCACAATGATATTTTCTTGAATGATCAAGACGTTTTCAAGCGGAGAAGTAGCCTTTTTACCAGCTGGTAAAGTAGTAATTTCTCTTGTCAAAGCATCTTCAAAGATAGGAATGATTTCTTCAACGTAGTCCTTACCTAATACAGTCAGTAACTTGACACCAGCATCTTTGTATTCATCTCTAACTAAGTCATTGATGTCACCCAAACAACCAGAATTAGTGAAGAAGACGATTAAATCAATTAAGTTTTCTTTTGGATCGAAGTTTTCCAAAGAAGTTAGAATATCGACTAATTCAAATAAGGCAATGGCAATGGTAGATCTCATTTCCCATGGGTCTTTTCTCTTAGAAGCTGGAGTAATAACAAAGCCGTTTTTGTCTACAATATCGGTCAAGGCAACAGACTTGTCTTCATAAGCTAATATCAACTTGTTAATAGCTAAAGATACAATGTCATCTTGGGAAACTGTAGTTTCGGATACGTCATTAGTTATGTTAGAAGCTAGCAAAAAGACTGCAGAGGCATAAGATTTACCAGCAAATGTTCTTAAACCAGCATCAGCCAAACCAAAGTGATCTTCGTTAACCAAAGTATCAAATATTTGTGGAGTAATGTTTAACTGGTTACTTTCCCAAACTTGTCTGGCCAAATCACTGATTTGCTGTTCAGCATCAAATAATAGGATATAAACTTCAGGAACAATGTCGAAGAATTGGCCTAAATCAAATTCTTCTTCCAAAGTTTCTAAGATTGTTGTTTTAACAAATGGAGAACTAGACAACAAGTTCTTACAAATCAACTTTAAGTCAGCTTCCAATGGAGTGATGGATATGTTTTGACATAAAGTATTGAAGACTTCTTTACTGATCTTACTCTTTGAAGGTAAACTCAACAGTGATAACAAGTTTTCAAGAATAGACTTTCTTGGGATGGTTTCATCTTGGAATTGCTCAGCATGGGTGGAAATAATTTCCAAACTTAGCAATAAGTGTTCTTCTTCTTTGTCTTCGGAAACGAAATCTTCGGCGGAGTTACCAACAGAAACTGAATGGTGATTCAATTTAGAGTTCTTGATAGCATTTTCTTTACCTTCAACTAAAACGTAAGTTAATAAAGGTAATGCAAAGGTTAGTCCGGTAGAGTTTAGTGGGAATCTGTTAGTCAAAAACTTGATTTTGTAAAGAACTCTTGATAGTAGATCTAGCAGTGGCTCTTCAGTTAAGTTGCTAGGGATATTTTTGATCTTCAAACTTCTTAGAGTGGCAACAGCAACAAACAATTTAACATGGTCTTCTAATTGGGATGGTAAAGATTTTGATAATTCAAAGAATACTGTTAAAGGTTCTTCACCAAAGATTAAGAAGTAGTTGTCACTCTTTAGTAAGGTTAACAATTTATCAATGGCCAATGAGAACCATTGGTCCATACCAGTATCAGCTAAAGTGACGTAAGCAGATAAAGCATTAATTAATCTTAAAGAAGGAGTAATTTTTTCACTTCTCATGAAAGATATGTCCTTGAAGATCAAATCTTCCTTGGCAACTTGTTCATCAATCTTGGTTTGTTCATCTTTGGTTAATTGTTTTTTATTGGAATTTTTGCCTTGTTCTTTTAACTTTTGTCTTTGTTCAACATCCAATTTGAAAGATTCGAAATCCTTAGAGTTTTTATTCATTTGTTCTAATTTTTTCATATCATTTTTCAAGATAACGTCTATGACTGCTTTACCATCACCCTTATATGATTCCAAGACTTCCAAACTTTCTTCGTCAAATTGGTTCAATCTGTTATAATCAATATCGAAACCATTGCTCAAGATTTCAACAACCTTGCTACCCATTTTATCTGGGTTAATAAAGGTAAGGTAGGCAAAAGACTTGAAAATGGCATCGTAATAATCAGAAGTCATATCTAAAGTAGAATCAGCCAAGATGGTTTTGTAAATATCAATGATGAAATCGCTGTTTTCAGTTATTACCTTGAATGGGTCTTGGTTGACTAAAAGACAAAGACCAGCCCAACCGTTCATTTTGTTTAAGTTCTTTTCTATGAATGGATGCTTGCAGAACAAAGCAATCTTGGACAATTGCTTTGATGACCTGTATGAATCCTCTGTTAGGCTTGTTGTTATGATTTTCATAGAAGTTATTAAGTTTTCAGGAATGATTTTCCAGTCTTCAGTGGCTTCTGTGAATGTTAGTTTGAAGATACCACTCAGTCCTAAGAAAACAGCATCAGCTACAAAATCTAAGTTGGAAACATAAAAGTTAGAAAGCTCTTTGAAAGTGTCTTCGATGATTTTATGTTCTATTTGCTTAGAAGCCAAGGCCTTACAGATGTTGAAACCTAAGAACTTCTTTTCTTCTTCGGATAGATCCAATATGCGGGTTGATGAATTAACAACAAAGTTCAAACATGCAGCAGATAGTAAATGATCAGTTAGCGAATTTGACTTAAATATTTGGGCTTCACAGAATTCCAATAAATCTTTTTGAATGTCTGAGTTATCTATAAATTGTTGGAAATCGATGGTGTTTGAGTTGGACTTGGTATATCCGGAAAGAACATGAGATATCCAGATTTTCTTGATTGGCAATTTCTTTTCACTTAGCCCTTGAACAACGGTACCTGAATGTTTACTTAAAACATCAGCGGTCAAGTATTTTAAGTTTTGAGAGTAGACACTTAGGAACAACGACAAAATAGTTTCATTGGTTTCCTTTGTCAAATATTTTTCTAAGTGTTCACATAACAATGTGTTGACAGGTAAATTATGGCTTGTCTCCAATTTGTTCAACAAAGTACCAATGTAGGTTTTGTAGTCGGCGTTCAAATTCAACTTTAGATTTTTAAAGATGTCGTTTATTATTTTTTCTAAGCTAATAGTGGTAAAAGAACCTTTGCTCAAAAGAGTATCAAATACATCTTTTGAAAGCAATTTCGTAGACTCTTTGGCACTTTTGACAGCAGTGAATAAATTAGTTCCAAATATCTTTGATTGAACTAATAGATCCCAGCCGTTTTCAGAGGATTCTTTATCACCAGTGACATTGAAAGCACTGTTTTGAATCAAGTACAGTAAGATGGAATAACCTAACTCCGAAGATCTCATGATGGTTCTTTCCAAAGCAGGGATGACTTCTTTCTTCCAAAGTTCAATACTGACGTGTCTGGACAAAAATATAGACCAATGTTGAATAGAGTTTTCTATAGTGTGAACAATTTTGTTTTGTAAAACAACAGTGGTAAAATACTTCAAGGCATCAGCAACTTCAACAATGTTCAGTCTAGAAGCTATGTCAACAACAACAGAGTTGTAAGCAATAGACTTTGTTGTATCAATCTTAAAGCTTTCATTGTCATCTTTTAATTGACTTATGATTTTTTTGATAAAACAAGATTTGGTTTTGTAGTTATGTAGGTTGAAAACCTTGTCACACAACTTAGCAGATACCATCTTTTTCTTATACCTCTGGTAAATTCTTTATTGATATGAGAAATTGGAAGATTATTTAATTTGGTTTTGAAAACTAAAAATTAAATAAAATCAAGTAAGGTGGTTAATCAAAAGTGTATGTGTGTATGGTTGTTTGTACTTGTGAAGGTTCTTTGATCAATTTAAACATCCACTGAAGAATAGCTCACTTTTTTTTTTTCTTTCTTTTTTTTCTTTGGTGGTGAAAAATGTTTAAAAAATTTTTTTTTTTTGGTATAGGATTTTTTTTTCAGAGATGATTTTCGCGCACTTAATGTTGATTATAGGCAGCTGGAAGATATAGTAACACTTTTTTATTCTTTTGACAGAAATTATATCCGATGCGAGTATATATATTTTTAATGTAAACACTGTGTTCGGATATAAGTGCACACGTGCAGCTGATAAGAAAACATAAAAGGTATAAATATAAGCTTTATAGTAGATTACCCTATAGCACAGAATTATGTTTATAAACTGTTACATATCATGTATATTAAGCGCCACATTAATTAATGTTTACTGTAATAGAAAATAAAAGTTATATATAACTAAAACATACCATTTATTGCTGTTTTCTAGCTAGAAATTATCATTACTTGAAACAAGTTGAATCATTTTTCCCACAAATGAACGTAATATCTTGAAATACTAGCTTCTTCCTTTGCTGTGTTCTTTGTAAAAAAATAATTAATAAGGCCAGTGTGGATTATGCACTAAGCTTTAGTGCTCCACTTATAAAGCAGCAGTGCTGTATATCATTATATTTACCATCCTTTACAAGGTACCCATATGTCAACAACTTTGTGGCTATCATCAGTAATCACAAAGAAAGGATAGCATGCGCAAGTTATGCAAGCGTGCTGCGGAATTATTGCTATAGTCTGCCCCAAAGGCATCAACTTGTTTTTAATTATACCGTGTTCTTGACTTATTCTGTTAATGTAGTATTGATCTTCTTTTATTTCAATGTCTTTAGAAGCTAGAAACTTCTCTATTTCAAAAACAGTACCAAAACCTTTATACGATGATGTTTCTCTTGTCAATGCCAAAACACCTGCATTGCACAAACTTTCATTTCTTAAAGGATAGTTGCTTACTATCGAGCTTAAAACGTAGCCTGCTATATCGGATACTTTAGACACTTTTGTTGAAGCTTGTTGCAAATCCAGCATGCAATAGTTTCCACAATGTAGTTCTAAGTCAAATCTTTCTTTGTCTATAGCTGACAGCAAGTTGACAAAATCGGCATGACCATCTTCAATGGCTTTTATTGTTGGTGTTCCACCAATAGATAAGACAAGCTTGTTTTTAAACAGGTCTTTTTTCAGTTGAAATTCAGCTACCTCAATCACAAATCTCAACTCATCAATCAAAACAGCATTGACGCTTTCTACGTTGCTGCATCCGTAAGAATGGCCTGCGTGTGCGTAAATTCCAAACAGCTCAAACATGCTTTCAGCTGCCAAAGTTTCAAATACCCCATTCAAAGAATCCAGGTTACCATGGTCAATACCTGCCCTTTGGGTGCCGACATCGATTTTCAAAAACACATTCCACTTCTTCCCTTCAGGAAGGTGTACTTTCTTCAAGTAAGATAATTGTTCCAAATGATCAACAAACAAAATCAGCTTCACTTGTTCCCCAATTTTCTTCAATCTGTCAATGAACATTTCATTTTGTGTGACTGGAAGAGTATAGCAAATTTCTTCAACAATGAAATTACTTCGAGGATCTGACAAGATGTACTCAGCCTCAGCTAGAGTTGACACCAAAACAGACTTGGAAGCTTTTCCATTGTCCAGTTGGATTAACAACCCTTCAATGGTTTTGTGTGTTTTCATGTGAGGTCTGAATCTCAACTTGATGTTTGCTTTTTTCTCAAGGGAGCTCATGTTCGCTCTCAGAGATTCACAGTTCTTGGAGAACTTTGATTTGTTTATTACAAAGCTAGGGGATGGAAGCTCAGTAACTGATTTCCCAATGTATGCACTTTTTATTTCCTCAATACTAGCCATTATTGTTTACTATTTGTTTGGTGTAATATTTTATCGTTGTTTTATTTATTTTTTTTCCAAAAAAATGTTGTTTTTATAATGTAGTTAATACGTGCAACATTGGCGCGTAAATCATAATGTCTCTAAAATAAACGAGTTCCTGCCATTGATAATTCTAAATAAAGGGCTAGCAATTTTGAGTCTAGGTAATTTTTTATACAGGCATGTTTTTTTTTTTTTTTTGTTGCAAAAACTGTAAAATTGGTCTTAAAAGTTTGATTTACATACAGCATACTATATATATTTTTTTATGTTTTCTTCTTGAATATATTTAACATGGATAGTGATCTTTTGACCTTCAATGGTTTGTTGTTCGTTAGAACAATTTTCTTTAGGCTTTGAGAAGAATCTGTTTCACGAATAATGCTATTGTTGCCATCTTGGGCATAGCTGCTAGTTTTGCTTCTGTTAAATAGCCTTCCACGTTTGGATTTGGCACTGCTTGCTGATGATGAAAGCGATATATTATCGTTGTCCTTGTTTGATATAATATCAAAGATAGCTTTGCCATTTTGATGAAGACTGTTCATGCTCTTCTTGACATGGAGGTCACCAGTCTTATGGGAAGTGGCCGTATTAACCTTTGAAGAGTTGATCGTAGTAGTAGCTGAAGTTCTTGGTGCTATGTTTGGAGATCCTTGGGGCAAGTTGGTAAATGTTTGCGCAACTTGGGCCTTTTGGGCTTCATTTCTCTGGTGTTTAATTTCACTCATTTTTCTCTCCATCATCGACATCTCAATGTTCATTTCCTTGATTTCCTTCTTGTACATTTTACACAATTCCAAGCAATTTCTAGATCTTATAGACAACATTAAATCATAACAGTGGGTAGAAACTTCATAGATCATTTGAATAATGAACTCCAGTGTGCTCTTAAATTCGTATAGAGATAGTTTTTCCAAAGTAATGGAGCCAAAAGTCGCACCCTTCCCTTTGTTGCTATTCATAAAGTCTTCATTCTTTGCATCAGAAGGTTTGCCATTATTACCAGTATCATCGCCAGCATGTGAGTTGACAAATTCATTGACGGTGCTGTCAATATTAAACAGATGATCATTCTTCAATGGAATATCAAGACCAACATTTAACTCCAGCTCATCATTCTGAATTTGTTCATCCACTCTTGCAGGAGAAATCAATCCAAATCCATAAATAGAAGTAGAGGCTTTTTTGGATGCTGTATTGTCAGACTTGGCTGTTCCACTTCCAGCAAAATCAGATTTTGTATCATCAACGCTAGCCTTCTTGATGTTGTGAATAGAGTCCATGGAACTAGAAGCTCTGCCAACGCTATCAAATTCATAACCTGAAGAGTCAGATGAAGAAGATGTTGTCAAGTCGTAGTCATCTGTCAGCAAGTCGTCTAATTCAGTAAACAACAGTTCATTGTTGAAAGACCCAGTAGAATCATTGTCTCTTAATGGATCAGTGGTGTGGAAGCTGTTGAAAATGTGTGGGTAAGAATTAGAATTGATGCTGTTTCTGAAAGGGGGTGATTCCAAATTGGAAGAATCTTTTAAATCAGATAACTTGACATAATTATCAGCACTGTCAGATGCCACGCTATTCTTATTGGCATCAGAATGATAAAGTTGGAACTTATTCAATGAGTTTTTCTTCAATGCGGTTATTTTCAAATCCAATCCATTGCTAGAGTTATTGTGATTGATGTTTTTGGATATACTAGACTTTGGTGATACCCCAGAGTATTCTGAGTTGGTATACAAATCTCTTTTATTTTGATAATTGTATTCAGAATTTTGAGATGTGGTCATAGGATAATTCATGGAACTGCTTCTGTTGGAATTGTTCTCTGGCAAGAAGTACTTGTAATTCAATGAAGAGCAAATCTCAAAAAGTTCTTCTTCTTTCAAATCCAAAACAGTACTAGAATTCTTCAACAAGGAGTAGTCACAGTAACCGTAATCAATATTTTGCAGAGATTCATCAAGATGTTTGAACTTTTGGTATTTGTCACATCTCATCAAGTAAGAATCAGGGCTCTCCTCAGAATTGGTAGCCTTCAAATACTTTTTCACACAGTTTACAAACTTTTGATCAACCTTATCTTTGAAAATATAGATAAACTCTTCTTTTCTTCCAATCAAAGAGAAAAAGACTTCAGACATGGCATCGTAAAGCAAAGGAACTTCATAAAGTTTAGCCATCAAGAAGATATCCAAGGCAACTGGTTGGAAAGACCATTTCGGATTGATTTGACCAGTGTAGAAAAATTCGGTAAATGCAGAAACAGACTCGTGAGACCATGGCATGTACAATGATCTAGGAATCATTAAAGGCTCCAATTCGGCATGAACTAATGACTCGTTGGACTCTTCAGTAGCTACACTGTGGGATCTTTGTGATGATGAAACAGAGCCCTTCTTCGAAGAAAATTCATTTATAGTTGAGAAACTTGACTTGTTGTTGTTAACAGTTAGATTGGCGTCGTCGTCGTTGTAAAGATCTAAAGAACCTTCAAGACTAATACTATTGTTGTTCGAGTTGGTATTGGAAATGGATCCTAAACTTTGAATCAACTTTTCATTGAGAGATGTAAGTGGTCTGTCGGTATCAGAACAGTTACTCAATAGCGAAGATCTTCTTCCGTAGTTACCTTTATGAAGACTATTCATATGTAAAGACGAGTTTGATTCTTCTGGAGTCATGCCTCTTCTAAAGCTGTCGTTTCTGGATGAAGATAATCTTCTCTTATTTAACATGCTAGTGCCATTAATGTCATTTAAACTCAAGTTGTTGCTCACAATACTTCCAGCTGGGATTAGGTTGTTGCTAACGACTGTTGGAACTGGTGGTGGTTTTGAATCAGGTTTCTTCGACAACTTTGGCAAGTTTTCCATATCAATGTCAGGTAAAATATAAGACAATGGTTTATTGTAATCAGAACTAATAGATTGTGTTCTTGAATTGCGGGGACTATCGCCTAAATGAGAAGATGTAGTTAATGATTTTCTTCTTGATTCACTTAATCTCCTGACTTGACTACTAATAGACTCGTGTCTGGTTTGACTTACCAGCATATTGGAATGCTTAGGGCCCAGCTTGTTTGCAGACTCACTTGAATTTGTGTGGAAAGGGACTCTGAATACCATACCACCACTACTGCTTGTCAAAGTCTGTGGCTTGGAATTTTGAGAATTGAAAGTATCGTTGGACAAGATGCTGCCTCTTCTGGAAGCTGAGTGAACATCGTCAGCTGTTCTTGATCTTGATAGAGGATCTTCTTCAGTATCAACATTTGAATTTTCTTCTAGAATTGCATCTGCAACAGTGTCCTTTTTATCTGGGGCACTTGTAACTGAATTTTTCAAAGTTTTGTTTATGTTATTCAAAGAATTCGATAAAAACTCGTTCTTGAAAATACTTTGACTTTTGGTCTTTTTGCCAAATGGGTCTGAGTCAATATTCAGATTTGAAATATTCAGCTTGGAAGTGTGAGGAGACACATTCTGACTTAATGGTTGTTCAGAATACTTCTCAGGATAGTTATTGCTAAACTGAGATGGTGGTTGAATGCTTTTTGCTTCTCCTTGATCAGCAAAGGCATTCAAAGAAAATGAATTTTTCAAAGAGCTGGAAGTAGAGCCTTTGGATTTCTCTTTTTGCAAATAAGGTAATAAACTGTTTTTCTTGGTCTTACCGACTGAGGAAATGCTTGAAAACTTCGAACCATCGTTTGTAGGAGTATTTTCTTCTAGATTATTAACAGATTCGATGTATCCATGAGCAAGCAATAAATCAAAATATCTTCCCCAACGTTTTCTCAAAACAGCTAAACAACATGGAACAGGATCACCATCAGCAGGGATGATCTCAAAGTCTGATATTTGCACGCCATAGCTTGAAAATAAAGTCTTTCCCAATAACATTGAGTGAGGCGGCATTATCGATTGGTTGGCAGTTAAGTCAGAAACTGGTGTTGAGTACTCTGCAAATTCTTTGAACCTCTTAATGTCATGATTATTAATCAGTCCAATAGCGTGGCTGGTGGAAAAAGTCAAGTAGTTCAAAAGAGTATAGTTATGATCTTGCGAAGAGAAGAACAGCCTCTGGGCTCTTTTGAAATATTCGTCTTCGTTTGTGATAACAGATATCTTATGGAACAACGACGTTACATTTAAACTTGATATCACAATCAAATCGAATTTCTGCAGTATTGGCGATGGTCTATTCAAGCCAATTGTACTGGTCTTTGGATGCTTTTGATAATCTGAAGAACCTATAAACAAGAGTTTGTGATGAGATGACCATACCAATACTTCAGATAGCATATGGTGTTTGCACTTTGCATTATCCGAGCACTTACAGTTTAGTTCAATCCATTTTCCGTTAACCAGAGAGAAGCAAAAAGTTTTAAAAACTAAATCCTTTTCAGCATGTTTATCTAATATAGCTAATCTTTTTTTGCAAAGAGCTTCGTCCAAGATTCCTTCGAATGGAACCATTTCGTTATCGAGATTGTCTTTCAAAACTATATCTTTGTTGTTTGCAGAGCAGTATCCAGAAATTAGAAGATTAGGACCAAATATTCGCATTTTGGGATGGATAATTCTTCTATTCAAAAGCTTTAATTTCTTATCAAACTTTTGAGAATTGATTATTATAGTATCATCATTTGTTACTTCATCTAATTTGTCCTCATAATAATTGCTTAACTCGGGAATTATATGGCCGTCTATGTCATATGTGTTTCTTTGACTTAGCGGGATGACCTGGAGAGGATTCAAAGCATCTTTTTTGTAAATTATAATATTAGATTCACCTGTCAAAGGATTGTCTAAAACAACGGATGTTTCAAATTCTGTAGAGAAAGGGATGTCCAAAGCTAGGTCCCTGTAAGGCCCATGGAAACCGGATTCCCAATGTTGGGTTTCTAGGTTGAAAACATCTATTTTCATTATTTCTTGATCATCAATACCTAAACCACCTACCAAAATCAGCTTTTGAACCATTTTCTCAATATATCTTTTGCCATTGATTGTGATTATTTTACCATTATTTTTTAAATGACGCTTATCATCTTTGCTATGTTTTTTCTCATATTTGTCATCAACTTCAAATCTTTCTATAAACGTGGCTGCGTGCATTTGATGATTATATCTTTCAGGTATATTTGAGTTATCGATTCCATCGTTTATACACAAGAAAATTTTAGATGTGATATCTAGTCTCCAAAGCTCATTTGTAGCCAGTAGTAGTTGGTCTTCGTTGATATTACTTGAGTGAGTAGAGCCTGTTATTTCGGAAGCTGAAGTATGCGTTGACAATACAGATTTTATAGGGGTTAAACTTTTTAGCTCACTCTTATTCACAGGAATTAAACCACCAGACATGTACACAAATTCGTTATCGCAGACAACAGATTGACACATTCTCGGCTTCAACAAAGGTCCAAAATCCTCTAGGAATGTGGGAACGTGATGCCATTTTCTTGTGATCAAATCAAGCTGAAATAGTTGATTTGACAGGCAATCTGAAATGGCATGATTATGGTTCTCGTATTGCTCCTTTACTATAGACATCTCTTCGTGCTGGGCATCTTCAATGTTGTCTAAAGTCTTTCTCAACCAAGCGTTATGGATATTAGCTGACGTCAAAACATTTCTCCTGTTTGAGAACGTTTCAGTCTTGAACAAAGGATCGTCTCTGTCAACATCTGTATATTTCTGCATTTCTTCATCGTTTTCTAGTTTTCTGGCGTATTCGTTCATCAGCTCATCAACAATGTCCAACACCAACCCACCATGCACCACAACACTTGATCTGCTGATACCAGTTGCAGCACCAATTCTTTCGTCTAAGAAATACTTTTTTCTGTAGAACTCCTGTTGAAAAGTGCATGGTTTTGAATTGGGGTCATAGTATGAAAAAAACCCATACTCATCTAAATTTGTAGCTGGTGCTTCTAAAGAAAAACACTCAGTATTGCCAGGTAATAATGTATCAGGCATTTATTGTAGAATTGTCTCTTTTTGTTGTACTTATTCTAAAGGTTGTTTTGATCTTCTATTTGCAGATTTTTGTGAATACAATTAATGTGTAAATAAATGGAATAAACAGACTATGTGAGTACTTTGTATAAGGTTCTTTCTTTTGGTTGTGTTTGAAGAGATGGTTGTAATAAGACTTCAACTCAAAACAGATGTACGCTGTAAAAAAAAAAAAAAAAAATAGAAAATAGAAATTTATTTCAAAACGAGGCTATTACTTGCCTGTTGTTAGAAACACGCCCTTGAAAACCCACCCCAAAAAAAAAAAAAAGGAAAGGGTAAAAAAAAAATAGGAACGGTGAAAAATCCAACAAATATGAACGTGATGTAGCAGTGTCAATGAGAATCAGTTCAACTGTGATCAGCATATAAGTGTGTTCTAAGGTTTAGAAGAAAAAAAGCACATATCTATAAATCTTATATATATATATATATCCGAGGTAAAATGCCTATAGAACGTTAAACCAGTTCAAAAACAAGTACACCATGAAAACTGGTATGTTTTGGACCGACATCTTGTTGCCCCAGCCTGATTCTCCAAATTCTCTTGAAAGCTGTAGCATGCATGTATAAAATGCCCATAAACTTGTCAGAACAGCTAGGAAGCTTTTAATAATAAGCCCCAAAATTTTCATTCCGAGGAACTCGGAGTTTATGAAATATCTGTTCAAAAGAAGTGGATTAAGTATAGTCTTTACCAATATACAATTGAGAACTACAGGGAAGAAGCAGTACATCTGAATAGAAATCTTGCCTACTATGGAAACCTTTTGGTAAATTTTAAGATGGTAAGATAAAATGACCATCAAGAACCATGTCATTAAAAAGAAAAATGCAAAAGAATTGTGGCTACCTGATAAAATCTTGCTATAGACCAAGTTAAAGATCAGGGGCGCCCATAGTTCAGGTGATTCAACAACAGACGCGCTGCTATTCCTTGTGTATTCTTCCTGTATGTTCTCGTTAAGATGGTCTAAGTCTTCTTCGTTTATATCTGACATTGTCATTGGTAAAAACATTTTCTTCAATGATGCTGGATAAAGAACTATCCACAGTCTGTTCTTAATGTGTGTTAAGTCACGTAAAATGGTGGTGGACACAGTTTCATCCAAGGTCCCCAAGTTTTCTAGTTTGTTATTGCTGTTGTTTTCCACAAAGTGCTGATCTTTGTTTTGGTTGTCTATAATGTTGTCTGCAGCAGATACGGCAGCTGTCTCATCAGCAACAATAAATTCGTCATCGTCTAGGTCAAATAATCTCTCTGACATATTCTTTGAAATTAACAAGTTCTGGGTTTTATCTTGTGTAAATGTTTGTAAAAAGTGCTGCTTGATATAAACAAATATAGAAAAAACTTTGGTTTATAAAAAAAAAACAAAAAAACAAGGATTAGGGAATATGCACGTGCAACAGATAACCCTATGGTTTTTTTAATTTTCTAAATGCTGCTGTCTTCAAGAAGAGCTCTTATACAATATCATCAAGATGTCTGTAGCCAAGCAAGAATAGCTTAATGACTGAAGTCAACAGGGAAAAAAAAAAAAAAGTTTAAGATCAGTCGGAAAGCAGCAGATGTTTGTTAATCATTTAATTAACATCAGAGATTGTTCACGCAAATATCGCTGTTCATCATATTAAAACTATTTTTTAATTCTTATATTCTCAGAGAAAGCCTCGAACTCAGAGAGCACGTGACATTTCAACTCAAAATTTCTTTTTATTGAAAAATTCTTGTCTTTTACCTGAAAGACAAATGCTTTCAACAAAAGTAATAATCAGAAAAAAAGTGCTATTTTTGGATACACCTCATAAAACTGCTTATCTCCAATAGATAACATCTTTTTTATTAAAATGGAGCTGGACAAATGTTGTAATGCATTTGTTTTGGTAGAAAATTGCTGTAAAGCGTGCAGATGCCATCTAAAATAGTGCGGTTTTATTTCCCATAGCATTTTGATGGTGATTTAGGCTATAAGCTAGTTTTTGAAAACAAATGCTTTTTTTTCAACAATTGATTAAAGCTTTATTTCCATTAACACTTAATGTCTTTTTTAAATAGATAAGCAGCATGTTGTCCTCATACTAAGAAGGCGTTTTCTCATAATCATCAACTTCAATGCGATACAAAACAAATCTTGATTACTCAATCTGAGCATATTCAAAAAAGGGTCTTCTTGATAGCTGTGTTTGTAAAGCTTTTATCAGTGATATATACTTGTGAAAATTACGTAGAATTCAAGTGGCATGATTTTGCTAGGCGCATTTAAGATAATTTGCATGTGAACTGGACGTGTACAAAAAAAAAAAGTAGCTGCTGTGGGGGTGAGAATGAGCCAGCATTACCTTGATAGTGTAGCGCTTTCGCTGAAAAGGAAATTGCTTTTTTTGGGGGGAAAACACGAAGAGGGTGGTGCTCCACTGCAGCCTTGACTTTGTTTTTTCTATTTCCACAAAAGGCGCAGCTTGGTTGGGAAAAGAAAAAAAGGAAAAAGAAAAAGAAAAAAAAAATTTTTTTTACCTGAACTTGTTTAACACACTGTTGTTAAAACATTGTGTTGTTTTGGGCAAAGCGCACTTTAAGAAAACTGCAATTTTCTTCAAAATCTTGTTGACCCTTAATCAAATACATTTTTAACTAACAACTTCCTTGGATTAACTCCTTCATTACAAGTTATAATTCTAAAAGAAGAACATAAAAATAGACAACCAACCATTATTTTATTATACATATTGCACTGAAATCAAGTTATACTTAACGATTACAAACAAGATATATTATACCAAAATAAACAAAAAAATCCCCAAAAGATAAACTAAAAAAATCCCCATTACACACATTTATATGTTCTCTTGCAAATATTAAATTCATTTGTTCATTAAATTACATAATCATAACCAACTACAACTTTAGAAAAATATAATCTAAAGAAAACACAAACGCATGCCAGAAACAGAAGAAATAAAGGCCAACGTCGCCGTAGACGTTGACAACATCATTGAAAGACTGCTAGAAGTCAGAGGTACTAAACCAGGACAACAAGTCCAACTAGCTGAACACGAAATTAGATTTTTGTGTTCTGAAGCCAGAGCTATTTTCATTAAGCAACCAATTCTATTAGAATTGGAAGCTCCAATTAAAGTATGTAAGACAAGACATTTGGAAAGAAAGTATAGGCATAGATGGACCAAGTTTAGAGGACGAATAAAGTGGCAGCTCAAAGTACATACTAAAGACAAAGGAGACAAAGTTTCATCACACTTTTACACAGGCCAGATTAGAGGGCCTAGTGAAGGAAAAATCCCACCCACGCTCTTCAAAAAAAGACTAATGGGGCAGACAGGAACCCACAGAGCAAGCAGTTATTACAAGCAACATAAAATTGAAAGTGGATACCTTTAATTACAGGTGTCTTTTATTTTATTGATGAGATAACAAAAATCACCTGCTGTCTAAAGAAATAAGAAATACATTTGAGCCCATAAAATTCATGTCAGCTAAGCCATGGCCATCTTCCTTCCCACAAATTCAACAAAAAAAAACCAAAGCAATTTTACTAACAATTATCACTATTATTCATAGCCAAACACCAAATTATAGCATTTACATACAGATTTGTGGTGACATTCACGGACAATATTATGATTTATTAAGATTATTTGAATACGGTGGTTTTCCACCAGAAGCCAATTACCTATTCCTAGGTGATTATGTTGATAGAGGAAAACAATCCTTGGAAACTATTTGTTTACTATTGGCCTACAAGATCAAATACCCAGAAAACTTTTTCATTTTGAGAGGTAATCACGAATGTGCCTCCATCAATAGAATCTATGGTTTCTATGATGAATGTAAGAGAAGATACAACATCAAATTATGGAAGACTTTCACTGATTGCTTCAATTGTTTACCAATTGCTGCTGTCATTGATGAAAAGATCTTCTGTATGCACGGTGGTTTATCTCCAGATCTAAACCAAATGGAACAAATAAGAAAGGTTATGAGACCAACCGATGTCCCAGACGTTGGTTTACTTTGTGATTTATTATGGAGTGATCCAGAAAAGGACATTGTAGGATGGTCAGAAAACGACAGAGGTGTCTCTTTCACATTCGGACCGGACATAGTATCAAGGTTTTTACAAAAGCACGACTTGGAACTAATTTGTAGAGCACATCAAGTTGTCGAAGATGGTTACGAATTCTTCAGCAAGAGACAACTAGTCACATTATTCAGTGCACCAAACTACTGTGGTGAATTTGATAATGCAGGTGCTATGATGAGTGTTGATCAAAGTCTTTTGTGTTCTTTCCAAATCTTGAAGCCAGCCCCAAAGATGGCCAAGAACGGTGCCCAAAAGAAGAAGAAATAAACTGCCTGATTATTAAAACAATTATGACCTTTTAAAGGATCATAATTTTGTGAGATTTACTGTCTTTTTTTTCTTTTTTTGTTTTCTCCGCATAATTGAAAAGAAAAAACAATTAACAATCCAGGCAGAAGGTTACTCATCAACCAGATAGCAAACGCTGTTCTTTTGCTTGAAATGACCTTCCATCTTTTTTAAAAAAATAAGAATAATAAAACGAAACAGAGTTTAAACTTCTTTTTTGAAGTACCTGTTTTTCATAATGTAGTTGCACAAGTGCACCAACATCACTGGACAAAAAAAAAATTCTTTTTTGTCATTAAGTTGAAATTGATCAGTTTAACTAATGACGACGGTGATGGTGGCTGACAAGTGCAATGAAAAAAAAAATGAACCCAAATTTTTATCATATATATGAATATTTATGAACATATATAACATTTTTTATAAGTATAAATTATGTACCAAGAATGCCACCTTTGTTTTTTTTTTTTTTTGTTTAATTATTAAATATAAATGAGGCATGATACTACCTTCATAGTTTAGATGAATTGTTCAGGCGCTTTTTGGAAGAAAAAAAAAATATCCCAGAAGAAACTAAAAAAAAAAAATTTTTTGTGCGTGTTATTCTTGAATCAAAACAACTAAACGTGTTTAGTTTCTATTAATATTTCAACACTGTTAACAAAACCAAAAGCAAAGCATCTTCTTCGTGTATTCAAAAAAGGGTATTGTTTTTTAGAACAAAACACAGGTATTATCACAAACAACAATGAAATTAAACATACTTTATAGTGTCATAATCGCTAGTCTGCTATCAGTAGCAAACGCACACACCGTTCTGTTGCCAGCCCGTGGAAGAAGATGTTTCTTCGAAAACTTGAACAAAGGTGACGAGTTCTCCATTTCTTTCCAATACGGTGATAGATCTCTAAGAAGCACCGAACAGATGGACGGTGATTTTATTATTTACGGACCAAGAGATGAAATTGTCAGTGAATTATACGAAACTGAACACGGTGAAGTCACAATCACTGTCAAGTCATCAGGACAATACAACTACTGTTTCTTGAATGAAAGAAGCGACATGGATACTAAAGACGTTACTTTCAATATCTACGGTATCATATATGTTGATTTGGACAACCCAGAAACCGATTCTTTAGATGCCTCCGTCAGACAACTAAGTAAGTTAGTGCACGAAGTTAAGAATGAACAAAGCTATCTAGTCATCAGAGAAAAAACACATAGAAACACTGCTGAATCCACCAACAGCAGAGTCAAGTATTGGTCCATCTTCCAATTGGTTGTTGTTTTGTTCAACTCCATTTTCCAAATTTACTACCTAAGAAGATTCTTTGAAGTCACCTCATATGTATAAATTGATTAAACATCTGGTCTCAATACTGCTTTGAGCCATTATATCTTCAAGTTGAGTTTTTAGTTTGAAACATTATCTAAAGTCACCTCACAATCTGTTTTTCTTTTTGTTTTTTTTTTTTTTTTTTTTTTTTTTTTTTTTTTTTTTTTTTTTTTTTTTTTTTTTTTTTTTTTTTTTTTTTTTTTTTTTTTTTTTTTTTTTTTTTTTTTTTTGGATTATTAAAAACTACAAGACAAAATCAAAACTTCCCAACTCAAAAACCAACATAACCAGTAAAAATAAGTAGCTAAAAACATGGTTAACTTAGCATTCTCAAGTAAATTTTTGACAGATGTCTACTCTTCAGGAAGCTCATCTGACAAGCTGCATAAGAGGGAAACAACCAGCATTTCATCTTCCTCCTCATCCGGATCAACCTTGGTATCTTCTGTGAAGGCAACTGCTACTCAATCCAATGGCTGTGTTGTGTGTCCAACTGTCAAGTGCCCTGACTGTGGTGACAACTTCTACTGTGTCATGACTTCTTTGACATGTTCTCAATGTCCTATAACATATTGTGCTAGAAAGTCATTGGTGTCTTCTTCAACCAGTTCACCTCACAAGTCCAATACTGGTGCCATTGCCGGTGGTGTTGTTGGTGGTGTTGTCGGAGGGATTTGCATTGTTGCCCTAATCATATTTTATTTCCGTAGAAGCAAAAAGAGGAATGCCTATGAGAGAAGTAAAAGCGCAACCACTGCTGGACATAGTGACGTTTACGACGAAGGGAAAACAGCCTCATATTATGAAACTGGAGTCAGCGGATTCACCGATGATGACAACGATATTGATGATTTGTTTGGCATGGATGACTTTAATAACGGCAGAACTAAAACCGGAAGCAATTTCCTTGCCACAACTGGTGGTAACACTTTGAGATCATCCAATATTGAAAAAGATGATGTCTTGGGTGTGCTTCCTCTGACTAACGATATTCTAGGTAAGGGTAGTAGAAAGAGAAACGATGAAACAAGCTCTGTCTCAACTGGTAATGCTTCAAATGTTATACCAGTGGGGTACATACCAGGTATCAAGAGCAATGGTTTAAGAGGTTTCAGACAAGGACCTAAGAAGGATGTTTCTGATGAGTTAAAGTCTCATTACACCTTAGGTAGCAGTATTTTGGGTGATATGAATGATGAAGAAGAAGTTCCTAGAAATAAATTAGACATTTTGGCTGAAGAAGACGAATCTGCATCACAACCACAATCCACTGGCCGTAACCAGAAAGCTCCCTCAAGTGTGGGTGATGGATCAGAGAGCGATTATGGTGTACTAATTACTCCGGCCCAAGAGGTGCATCAAACTGCCCTAAGAGGTAAGGTGAGCTTATTGAAAATTCCGGAGGCCAATGAAGCACAAAGCCCGCAGAAGACAACTGAGACTATGGGTCAGGAAGACGAAGATGACGATGAAAGTATAGTTCTAGATATTGACGTTGAAGACCATTAAAGACACTGTAATTTTATGAACAGGTAGGTTTGTTAAAATGATCCAACTGGTGTTGATAAAATATATTTGCCATTCACAATCTTAATCTATATATTATATTTAATCAATTCATTAGTATTGTTATAAAAAATATAATAAATTTATTTCCGCTATAACTTAAAAATAAAAATGGTAGGTGAATTTAAAAAAGGCAAATTAATGGTTAGTTAAGTTTACATTTTATACTTTTTAAAAAAATAAGTGTAAACTTAAAAGTTGTTATTTTTAGTTATTTTTAATGAAGATATAATCTCATTTTTAAATTATAAACAAAACATTTCTGTATCAATGGCTTTTGATATTGCTTGAGTGACTTCTTTTATTGATTAAACCTCTTTAGCAGGTAGACAATTGTTTTTGATTCCTGATCCCTCGTGTCTCTTCATTTTTTATTATTCCAGTGTTTTTAATCGGCGGAAAACAGTTATCCGGCAGAGGGAAGACAACACGCAAAAAAAGAGCAGCGGCTACATGATTCACGCACAAAATCCCACCAAAAGTAGTCAAAGTTTCCCAAAGCGGATGTATTTCGTCTAGGCAAAAAGAAAAAAAAAGCTAATGTAAGGGAAAGGAATGATAGCGTAATCATTTTTCCTACTCAAAACAACAAAAAAAAAAAAATGATATTTCAGTGGCAAATTTTTTTCAGTTTCATTTAAATAAGCTTACACATTTTGTTGATCTTAATTGTATATTGGATGTTCTTTTTTCCACAGTATCAGTTATTTACTATTTAGATGAAGTTTTGCCTTGTGAATCATTATATATGATCATTTCAAAACAATTCAATCTAAATCACCAAAAACACCAACATATACACATCAAATATGGCCTTAACTTTTTCCGATATCGACACCAAAGCCGTCAACACCATTAGATTACTAGCTGTTGATGCCGTTGCTGCTGCTAACTCTGGTCACCCAGGTGCTCCATTAGGTTTAGCTCCAGCTGCCCACGTCATCTTCAAGGGTATGAACTTCAACCCAAAGAACCCAAACTGGATCAACAGAGACAGATTCGTCTTATCTAACGGTCACGCTTGTGCCTTACTATACTCTGTCTTACACGTCATGGGTTACGATTCCGTTGGTATTGAAGACTTAAAGCAATTCAGACAATTGAACTCCAAGACCCCAGGTCACCCTGAATTTGAATTACCAGGTGTTGAAGTCACCACTGGTCCATTAGGTCAAGGTGTCTGTAACGCTGTTGGTTTAGCCATTGCTCAAGCTAACTTCGCTGCCACCTACAACAAGCCAGGCTTCGAAGTCTCTAACAACTACACTTACACCATGTTAGGTGATGGTTGTTTACAAGAAGGTGTCTCCGCTGAAGCTTCTTCTTTAGCTGGTCACTTACAATTAGGTAACTTAATTGCCATCTACGATGACAACAAGATCACCATTGATGGTGCTACCGATGTTTCTTTCACCGAAGATGTTGCCAAAAGATACGAATCTTACGGTTGGGAAGTTATTGTTGTTAAGGACGGTGACCACGACTTAGCTGCAATTGCTGCCGCCATCGAACAAGGTAAGAAGTCTACTGATAAGCCAACTTTAATTAAGTTACAAACCACCATTGGTTACGGTTCTTTGAACCAAGGTACTTCCGGTGTTCACGGTTCTCCATTAAAGGCTGACGACATTGCTCAAATCAAGGAAAAGTTCGGCTTCAATCCAAAGGAAAACTTTGCTGTTCCTCAAGAAGTCTACGACTTCTACAACAAGGAAGTTATTGTTCCAGGTGCCAAGGCCAACGCCGAATGGGATGCCTTATTTGCCAAGTACCAAGCCGAATTCTCTGCTGAAGGTGCTGAAGTTGCCAGAAGATTATCCGGTGAATTACCAGTTGACTGGGAAAAGTTATTGCCAACTTACACCCCAGCCGACTCTGCCGTTGCTTCTAGAAAGTTGTCTGAAATTGCCTTAGATGCCATTTTCGACAAGATTCCAGAATTAATGGGTGGTTCCGCTGATTTAACCCCATCTAACCTAACCAAGTCTAAGGGCTCTACTGACTTCCAACCTGAATCCAACGGTTTAGGTGACTACAAGGGTAGATACATCAGATACGGTGTTAGAGAACACGGTATGGGTGCTATCATGAACGGTATTGCTGCCTTCGGTGCTAACTACAAGCCATACGGTGGTACTTTCTTGAACTTCGTTTCATACGCCGCTGGTGCCGTCAGATTATCCGCTTTATCTGGTCACCCAGTCATCTGGGTTGCTACCCACGATTCTATCGGTTTAGGTGAAGATGGTCCAACCCATCAACCTATTGAAACTTTAGCCCACTTCAGAGCTTTACCAAACATCAACGTTTGGAGACCAGCTGACGGTAACGAAGTTGCTGCTGCTTATAAGATTGCCTTAGAAAGTAAGCATACCCCATCTATCATTGCCTTATCCAGACAAAACTTACCTCAATTAGAAGGTTCTACTGTTGAAAAGGCTGCCAAGGGTGGTTACGTTTTATCTGAAAACAAGGATGCCAAGATCACCATCGCCTCAACTGGTTCTGAAGTTGGTATTGTTGTTGATGCTGTCAAGAACTTAGCCGCTGCTGGTATCCAAGCTAGAGTTGTTTCTTTACCAGACTTCCACACTTTCGATCAGCAATCCAAGGAATATAAATTAGAAGTCTTCCCAGACGGTGCTCCAGTCTTATCCGTTGAAGTCTTAACCACTTTCGGTTGGAACAAATATGCTCATGAATCTTTCGGTATCGACAGATTTGGTGCTTCCGGTAAGGGTCCAGAAGTCTACGAATACTTCGGTTTCACTCCAGAAGGTATTGCTGAAAAGGCCAAGACTGTTATTGACTTCTACGAAGGTAGAGAAGTTAAGTCTATGTTGAACAAGGCTTTATAATTGATTTTAAGCTAAATTATGAGCAGTTAATGAATCTATATAAGAAAATATAATATGTTTTATGTTTTGAACACATTTCCATTTTGTAAATAAAATAATAATTCTAAAAAAAAAAAACATTTCTAAGAGCTCATGATTAATGGGCGTTAAATATATAAAGTTACTGACTTCTTATTCTACTACAGGGCAGTGGTAAAGCTTAGATTTTCAAAGATTGCAGTCTCACTGTTGAAGCTAGCAGTAGTTTTTATTTTCCAATCATCTTCAAAGTCAAAGTATTCCCATGTTTCTTGTGTTTTACCATTCACCTCCGTACTTGTTTTGTTTTTATACCATTTGGATTCATTAACTTCAAATTTCCATCCTCTTAAATGCAGTTCTCTTGCACTCACAAATTGTTCAAATCTGTCTTGGTAGTGGTAAAATATGAAGAATAAAATCTCCAGCGAGAACTTAGTACTAATTTTACAAGCAGCCAGAGAACTGTATGTGTCCATTTGGTTCAGGTTTCTGTACCAATTGGCGGACATGTCTTCGGTATCTTCCAAAAATGAGTTAGGCCCAAGTTTCAGCATTCCGTGTTTGACATTTTCTGGTTCAACTATAATAGGGAAAGCCTCTGGGTTCAGATTTGAAACAAAGATGTTATCAGCAAATTGATGTGATATTTGAGAAAAGAATATGGAAATAGGATGTTGCTTGGACAGCTGGTCTTTGTCGCCTACTCTTTTGAAATCAGAATCTAAGCAATCTGGAGTATTTAAAAGAGAAAACAGCAGCTTTTCTATCAAATCCGCATCCATTGTGTAGTCAAATTTGGATTGTAATCTTTTGTCCAATAGCTTTTGGATACCCAAACCCAGATCATTGTCATTGGCAAATTGCGATTCCTGACTTGCTTTCAGAGCGTCTTTATCTTCTTTGATTCTGTTTAAGGTTTCATTGTATTCGGATTCACCATTCTCGCCACCAACTATGAACTTTGTTCCTGATTCTGAAACTCTTACATTTCTCTCGTCAATTTCAGCAACTGGAACTTTATTCAAAAGAGGCTTATTCTGAGGAACATTGTTAGCTGTGTTAATTGAGTCTTTATTTTGAAGATGATTTTCAGATCTAATGGTTCTTGTGTTTATTTGGATATTTTCAACAGTTGTTTTATCTATATTAGTATTGGTTGTATTCACAACTTGAGTTGTTTGGACTGTTGATGGTGTGACCGATTTGGAAATAGTGACTTCTTTTTTGACACTGGAAGCTTTCTTTGGAGTTCCTTCAACACTGACTGATGATTCTTTTGTTGCAGGCACAGCAGATAAGTTAGCTGTGGTGTCCATATCCACTACTTCATTGATTTGAACTTCACAACCCAAGTCTTCGTATATGGTATCATACTCAATAAACTCAGGATCATCCATGTTGTTGTCTACGTAATATTGAATGTCATCTTTGATTTCTTCAACATCAGCAATATCCAATCCATCAGTATTCACCAATTTCAAAACATTTTCGAGATTAACAATGTTAAACAGATGTCTTTCTAATAAATGTTCTGTGTGCATATCATCGTTACCATTTTCAATTTCACCTTCAAGCATTTCTTTTTGTTTATTCAATTCATCAATGCACTCTTGTAAAAACTCCACAAGTTTGTATTTCTTCAAGTCTTTAGGGTGTATAGCCATGTCAGGATTGGCCAAAGCTTGTGTACTGAACTTCTTGAGTTTTACCATTTTCTCAACACTCTTGGCGATTTCCATTCTAAATTCAATGTTTTTTCTTGCTTCTGCAAGAGAATCTTCTCTGTCCTTTACATCTTCTTTAGACAGCCATGTTTTGATTTGTTCTCTTTGTTTTTGTAGTTTTTTTATTTGTTTGTTGATATCCAACTCAAGTTTCTCTCTATAGGTGTGGTTTGTAGGGTCTGTTTGTTCAAATATCTGGTTGACCTGATCAAAGTCTTGAATACCTTCTCTAACTTTTTTCAAAAATTTATCAATTTCTTGATACAATTTCCTTTGTGATGAAGACATTATTCTGATTGCGGTTGAGTTGTTTGGTTACTGTTCATAGCATTTGTTAGCCCTTCTCTGAAAATATAATAAAAAAAATTTTTTTTATTGTTTTTTTTTTTTTTTTGAAAAAGCAAAAGGAAAAATACCTTGACGAGTGTTTCTGAACAGCGCTTGTGCGTGTGCAGGGAAAAAACAAAACATGTACGCGTTGGGTAAAATGGTAAAATGGGTGGGGTAACAACGCAATGAGAGGAAGCTCGAAAGCTGTAGAGAACAACAAGACAATGTCAATGAGCTAGTAGCCACATTCATAAAGGCTTTTTGCTTCTAACATAGAGAGGTGTAAACCGTGAGATTCATTTGAAGGTGAGCTCTTCCCTACCCCACAACCGGAGTTAGAAGAATTGGAATTCGCACCGGCGCCGAGGAATTTATTATATATAATTTAACAGTTTGTCTCTCTGGGGTTTAATATACTTATTATCTATTACTCTATAAATTTCTATGTTTCTTATCGTCTTCGATGTTTTTGACCAAGTGTTGTCTCAAAGGAGTAAACTGTTTTGGATAGGTAGCTTTGGTGAATACATCTGCTGCAATATTATGAGTGCCGAATTTACCGAATCTCAAACCGGCAAATCTCATTAAGTCTTTAATCCTGCCCAATCTTATATTATACTGAGAGTTTCTAGTCTGATTCAAAATATCTGTATCAGCGTTTACGCTATCACTTATAGCTGTATCGTCTGACAATACATGAGCATCAACTTCCCAACCATAAACGCTGCTGAACAATTGTTTGAAGGCTAATACCGGCAAACAAGCTGCGTATACACCGTTTATCTCGGCTTCAGCACTGGTGGTGCATGTTATGCTGATTCTCTCAGATTCCCAATCTATTAAATTGCCATTAATGTAGATTGCAAAACCTGTTCGTGGATCCTCAACTATAGATACATATGAATAGCATACGACCTTGGGTCTACCTGCCATAGATCTATCGTATCTCCATTCAATGAAATACTCACTGGGATTGTTGGTAGCTAAAGCAAATGACTCAGTATCGGATTAGTTGATAACCCATAACTTTATCTTCAAATAAATCAATGATTGTAGCAAAGTTCAGGTCATTTCCCGCAGAGAGCATCATTTTCGTAACTGTGCAATGGTTGAGATGCGAATTTGATATATATATATATATATATATATTGATAAAACAGGCACTTAGAAGATTTACAAAGCTTTTGCAGCATTGTTTTACCAAGGCTTCAGGTGATATGTCAGACATAATAATTCTTCTGCGATAAGCCTGAAGTATCCTAAAACGCTCATTACCTGTCGGATTTAAGAGTGAGTATACAATATCCTTTCAAAGAACAACATAACTAAAAATGCAAGAAGGCCACCTGTAATTTTTTACAATTTCAAAATTTCCAGGACAGAACTTGACTATGCAAAAGTGTCTCAGACAGATTTTCCAAATGAAAAAATGTCTGAGGTCTCTTACAAATAGCTTCGGTTATCGCTTTATAACGTGCCGTTTTTTGGAATTCGCTAGTAATAATATTTGGAATACGCTGTAAATGTGGGAAAATTGCGACGTGAATTTTTGTTTTTTTTTGCTGACTCAGCCAAACTGTCGTCTGATTTTGCCGACAGAAATTTAAGCGACCATATGCTCAAGAAAATTATTTAGGGATACTTGCAAAACAACAAAAATGCTCCAGCTTGAGTCATAGTACCCACACAGATATAATACTCTGGAAAGTCATTTGTTCAAAGCACATATATAAACTAGCTCATTTCAATTATTAGCAAAAAGAATAAACACACTTTTTTTCATTAAAAAAGCAGAATACAATAAAAACCCATAATCAAATATTATAAACAATGACTTCTGAAGTTTCCACTTTTAACAAATACATCCAACTTTTGGATAACCCTACTTTATCTGTTCTACCAAACGATTTTATCAGATCCGAAAAAATTACTACCAAGCAATTGTTGAACCACATTCCTGAATTGAAAATCAAATACAACAATGATTCCAATCAAATAACAATCGCTTTATTAGCTATATGGTCCACCTTAATCTACAGACTTTCAGGTGATGATGATATTTTGATCTACTTAGACCTTGATGATGGTTCAGAAATCCAAGGTGTTTTGAGATTCAACATTGCCCCAGAATGGACTTTTGAACATTTGTGCTCTGTCATATCCGGAAAGCTTCAAGATTTGAAATCAAACAATCTGGATTATTTCACAGGATTTGATCAAATATCCGAGCATTTACAAAAAGAAAACGATTTAGAAATCGCTCCTCAGCTATTCAGAATTGCCTTTTCTACCAACTCTGAACCTGTCAGCTTAACTACATTCAAATATTCTCCATTTGATGTTTGCCTGAACTTTGATATAAAGCAAGATTACCTAACCATTGCCTTTAATGGTGAATTATTCCTAAACGCAAGAATGGTTTCATTGTCTGAACAATTTTATAGATTTGTTAGCTCTGTTGAGCCAACCACTGTTATTACACATCTGTCTTTATTGACTGACTCTTCAGAAAATATCATACCAGATCCTAAAGTCAACTTAGGCTGGACCAACTTCAGAGGAGCCATCCACGACATATTCCAAGAAAATGCTGCTAAACATCCTGAAAGAACTTTGGTTGTTGAAACTCCAGTATCTACTGAAGAAAGCAGAATTTTCACCTATCAAGATATCAACAGAGCCAGTAATATTGTTGCTCACAAGCTTATTGCTGATGGAATCGTCAAAGGTGATGTTGTGATGATTTATAGTAGTAGAGGTGTTGATTTGATGATCTCTGTCTTTGGTGTTTTGAAAGCCGGTGCTACCTTCTCTGTTATTGATCCTGCTTACCCTCCACAAAGACAAACCGTTTACTTGCAAGTTGCTAAGCCAAGAGGTTTAATTGTTATTAAGTCTGCTGGTGTACTAGATAGCTACGTTGAAAACTACATTACTGAAAACTTAGACTTGAAAACTAGAGTTGATCAAATAGCCGTTGCATCCGGTCACCATCTGCAAACATCTCCAGACAGTTTATCTGCATTTGAAGCCAGCATGGATAAACCAACTGGTGTTGTTGTTGGACCAGATTCTAACCCTACTTTGGCGTTCACCTCTGGTTCTGAAGGTTTACCAAAGGGTGTTTTGGGTCGTCACTTCTCTTTGGCCTACTACTTTGATTGGATGTCTAAGCAATTCAACTTAACTCAGGATGATAAGTTCACCATGCTTTCTGGTATTGCTCATGACCCAATTCAAAGAGACATGTTCACTCCTGTCTTTTTAGGTGCTCAACTATTGGTCCCTACCGCTGATGACATTGGTACTCCTGGTAGATTAGCTGAGTGGATGTCTAAGTACGGTGCTTCTGTCACACACTTGACTCCTGCCACTGGTCAGCTATTAGCTGCTGGAGCCACTTCCAAGATTCCATCTTTACACCATGCATTCTTTGTTGGTGACATTTTGACAAAAAGAGATTGTTTAAGATTACAGTCTTTGGCTGAAAATGTTAACATCGTTAATATGTACGGGACTACTGAAACCCAAAGAGCTGTTTCATTCTTTGAAATTCCTTCTAAAAGCACAGGAGGTGACTCTTTCTTGGAAAAGGCCAAGAACGTCATGCCTGCAGGAAAGGGTATGTTTAATGTTCAACTATTAGTTGTCAACAGAAACGACAGAACTCAAATGTGTGGTATTGGTGAAGTTGGTGAAATTTATGTTAGAGCTGGTGGTTTGGCCGAGTGTTACAGAGGTCTTCCAGAAGCCAACAAAGAAAAGTTCATAAACAATTGGTTTGTTGAAAAGGACCATTGGGACAGCATTGACTACAAGGCCGATGACTGGTTAGGTGTCAGAGACAGAATGTACAGAACTGGTGATTTAGGTCGTTACTTACCAGACGGTAACACTGAGTGCTGTGGTAGAGCTGATGATCAAGTCAAGATCAGAGGTTTCAGAATTGAGTTAGGTGAAATTGATACCAACATTTCTCAGTTCCCTATTGTTAGAGAAAACGTCACTTTGGTAAGAAAAAACTTGGCTGGCGAACCAACATTGATTACCTTCATGGTTCCAAGATATGATCAAGCCGAGGACTTGAAGCAGTTCCATACCCCATTAAAAGAAGGATCCACCATTGAAGATGTTCATGTCAAAGGTATGATTGAATACTTTAAATTGGAAAAGGCAATAAAGGAATTTTTGAAGAAGAAATTAGCCAGTTATGCCATTCCATCAATTGTCATTGTCTTACCAAAGCTACCATTGAATCCAAACGGCAAAGTTGACAAACCTAAGCTACAATACCCAACAGCCAAGCAATTGGCTTTAGTTTCCGAAAACGTTTCTGTTGAAATCGATGAATCTAAGTTCACTGCTGATGAGTTAAAGGTTTTGAATTTGTGGACATCTATCTTGCCTAACAAGCCTGTTGATGTTAGTCCATCTGATACTTTCTTTGACTTAGGTGGTCATTCCATTTTGGCAACTAAGATGATTTTCCAATTAAGAAAAGAGTGTGGTGTTGATGTTCCATTAGGTACTATCTTCAAGCACCCATCTATTTCAGCATTTTCTGCATTTGTTTTCAGTGCTGACAAAGTTGCTGATAATGCTGCTGCTGATTATGCTGGTGATGCTAAAGCCATTAGCAATGATATGTTAGCAGACTCTTATGTTGCTCCATCTCAGCCATTTGTCAAAGGTGCTAAAATTAATGCCTTTGTTACCGGAGTTACCGGGTTCTTAGGTTCTTACATTCTAAGAGATTTATTAGTAAGAAAGGACGTTGATGTCACCGTATATGCTCATGTTAGAGCTAGCGATGAAGCTTCTGGTTTGGAAAGAATAAAGAAAGCTGGTATTACATATGGTATTTGGTCTGAAGAATTTGAATCCAAGATTAAGGTTGTTTTAGGTGACCTATCCAAGCCTCAATTTGGATTGGATGATGCCAAATGGTCCCAGTTGTCAAATGAGATTGATACCATTATTCACAATGGTGCTTTGGTTCACTGGGTTTTCCCATACTCCAAGTTAAGAGATGCTAATGTTATTTCTTCCGTCAATGTCCTTAACTTATGTTCTACAGGTAAACCAAAATACTTCAACTTTGTATCCTCAACTTCCACTGTTGATACTGACCACTTCTTCAACTTAACTGAAGCTATATCCGAAGACGACAACCTTGAAGGTTCAAAGAATGGCTTAACAGGTGGTTACGGTCAATCCAAGTGGGCTGCTGAGTACATTATCAGACAAGCTGGTCAAAGAGGCCTAAGAGGTAGCATTATCAGACCTGGTTACGTGACAGGTGCCTCTTGGAATGGTTCTTCCAACACAGATGACTTTTTATTAAGATTCTTGAAGGGTTGTGTACAATTAAAGTCCATCCCTGATATCTCCAATGAAGTTAATATGGTACCTGTTGATCATGTTGCCAGAGTTTGTGTTGCTTCTTCAATTCATCCATTTGCTGATGACTACAAGGTTGTTCATGTTACTGCTCATCCAAGAATTGAATTTAAAGCCTATTTGAATGAATTGAGCAAGTTCAAGTACGATGTTAAGATCGAGTCCTATGATCAATGGAAAAAGATTTTGGAAGAAAGTGTTGTCGTTAAAGGTGAAGACAATGCCTTATATCCATTATTAGCCATGTGTTTGGACGGATTACCTGAAAACACAAGAGCTCCTAACCTAAATGATTCTAATGCTCTTGAGATTTTGAAGAAAGATGCTGAATGGAATGATTATGACTTATCCACTTTGAAGATGGGTGCTACTTCCGAACAAATTGGAATCTACATTGCTTTCTTAGTAAAGGTCGGCTTTTTACCTTCTGTTGATGGATCTGCTGAACTACCAAGTATTGAATTGACTCAAGAACAAATAGATTTGGTTGCTTCAGGTGCTGGTGCCAGAGGATCAAGTGCAAAGTAATCGCTGTACGAAGCATTTTGTTTGTTTGTTTCATATATTTCTCTTTATTTTCAAAATCAATAATTTCAAAGTTTTTTTTTTCTATAAACATATTTAATGCCAATGCTAACGTTATATATAATACAGTTTTTAAAACGAATGCAAAAAGCTTTCCAAATCTTGTAAGGTTCTCACAATAAATGTTCTTAAAGGAATCAGCACCAATTGCAACCCAGTTTTCAAATAATGCGAGATGATATTGTCTATAATTTTTCTGTGCTCATTGGATAAAGCAGCTAAGAAGTACTTGTTATACATACGCTTTAGTGTTACCTCGATAGCTCCGTGTTTGTTCATATACTCATAGAGAAGCGGAATGTCTTCGTTAACTAATTTCACTACTGTTCTATTGTACACGTATATGGATATGATTATTAAGTGAAATGTTATGTACATTCTCCAAAATGTTTTTATTTTTTTCATATTGAAATAGACTAGGATTAAGCTGGTCAAAATTCTAAAGTTCATAACATTTTGAGCAATGTACTTTACAATCGGCAGTATAACAGGCATGTGTGTGCCTACTTGGTCGTAAACTTGACCCAGAAACTGCTTGGTTGCATTGTTGAATTGTTGGTTATAAAAGTCCGAATCATTTGTGAATGACTTTTGAGAATACTGTCCGTAATCCATATATGTAATATAAATCTTTATTGGTTGGTAAGCCTTTGTATTATTTATTAACCTCGATGGTATTAATTGAATGATGTGTTTCACGGTTTAGTAAAAAAAAAAAAACATAAAAGAAATTTAAGTCATTTAGCGCACAAAAATACAAATTGATTTCATCTTTTGAAAAAGTCTGAACTTTTTAATTAACTGCATAATATAGCTAGGAGAAGAAGCATTGTGAGTGGTGGTATGTTTATGGGAAACAACAAAGCAAGACTCAAACATCATTAGCAACAACTGAAAACTGCATTATATGAAAATCTGTACTTTAAACATCTTTCCCATGTTGTCTCAAAAATCTAAAATATATCCACAAGATAAGCTTGATGTATATTGATGGCATATTTCAAAACAACCCATTTTTTTTTAATGCCAAGTTGCCTACGTCTTTTCCCCTTAGAACAGATGATGCAATACATGGCCGAGTGTCTAACACTCATTTTTTTTTTCTGGTGCGCGTAATACTCATAAACTGTTCGCGTTAACATGTTTAAAATTATCATTTTGTCTTCTAAATCAGAAATAGCCTTCATAATAGTTTTTTATCCAAAAATATATCTTAATAATTGGAGTGAAAACCAGAAAATCTTTGAAAACATCCTATCGCAAATGCCAGGTGGAAGAAACAGATCATCAAGAGCTGCCGCTAACAAAGTGGTCTCATACACTGTTCTATCATCCAGTGATGACGAAGCCTCTCAACTAGAACCTCAAACCAAGAAGAGAAATACCAGACAGAGTTCCAGATTGAGTGCTAAGAAACAAGCTAAAGAAGATTCCGAAGACGACGATTTTGTAATCACAAAAGAAGACTTGAAAATTCTGAATGAAGATGATGAAGACGATTTCGTGGTCTTGTCTGAACTAGTCAAAAAGGAAGACGCCAAAAATATAGTAGAAATATCCAGCGATTTTGACAACCTTGGAGGTGGATTTTTAGAAGAAGACAAGAAAAAGAAGAAGCCGGCTAAGAAGCCAGCTGCAAAGAAGACGAGAAAGAAAGGTGCAGCCAAAAAGGAGATGGAGGAGTACGACGATGAACAAAAAACTAAAAAACCGAAGAAACCTAGAAAAGAAATCGATTATCATTTAAGAACAACAACAAAGTTGTTTGAATTCCATCCTCAATTGATGCAGATTTTTGATGATTTAAACAATAAACCAAAGCCAATTCCAACCGAAGCCTTGCAACCAAAGCTGATGCCAACCCAGCTACTTCCTTTCCAATTGGAAGGTCTTCATTGGATGAAGTCTAGAACGTGTGGTATTTTGGCTGATGAAATGGGTCTGGGTAAGACCATTCAATCCATTGGTCTGATCATCAGTGATCAAGATGAAGTACCAGACCCACATAATATCAGTGATGAGGAAAGAAAAACCACATTAGTAGTTGCTCCCACAGTTGCCTTAATGCAATGGAAAGACGAAATCGAAAAGCATACCAACAACCATTTGAAGACTTTTTTGTTTTATGGGCCGCAAAGAAACAAAATTGCCGATAATTTGACAGATGATGAACTGCACACTGTTTTCAACAAATACGACGTGGTTTTGACTACATATGCTGTTTTAGAAAGTTGTTACCGTCGTGAAAAGTACGGAATACAGAGAAAGAAGGGTAAATATTTTGAAAAGTCATTGCTGCACAACGTCAGATGGCATAGAGTCATTTTAGATGAAGCACATAACATTAAAGATAGAAATAGTAATACATCTAAGGCTGCTGCTGCTATTAACACATATGAAAGATGGTGCTTAACGGGTACAGCCATTCAAAACAGAATTGGTGAATTGTATTCCCTGATCAGATTTTTAGGCATAGAACCTTTCCAAACTTACTACTGCACAAAATGTGACTGTAACTCTCCTCATTGGCAGTTCTCAGATAATATGCACTGTGACAAGTGTACACATGTTATTATGCAACACACTAACTTCTTTAACCACTTCATGCTGAAGAACATATTGAAGTTTGGTATGGAAGGCAAAGGTAAAGAATCATTCAACAACATACAGGCTTTGTTGAAACATATCATGCTCAGAAGAACACAAGTTGAAAGAGCAGATGACTTGGGTCTACCACCAAAGATCGTCACAATCAGGAGAGATTTTTTCAATCCAGAAGAGAAAGATTTGTATAGTAGTTTGTATTCAGATATCAAAAGAACTTTTTCTACATACGTGGAAGATGGTGTTGTATTGAATAACTATGCTAATATTTTTACGTTGCTTACTAGAATGAGACAATTAGCTGATCATCCAGATTTGGTTTTGCATAAGCTGAGAAAGGTGAATGACGCAAATGTTTTAGTTTGCCAGCTCTGTGATGATAAAGCCGAAGACCCTATAGAGTCCAGATGTCACCACAAGTTCTGTAGACTGTGTGTTAAAGAGTACATTGAAAGCAGTTTGGACAATGTACAACCATCATGCCCAGTTTGCCACATTGACTTATCTATCGATTTACAGCAACCTTCAATAGTAGTTGATGATGAAGAAAATGAACAAGAGATGATGAACCAAATGATTTCATATAAGAAGAAAAAGAGCATAGTGAATAATATCAAACTAGACGGTACCTGGAAGTCTTCAACTAAAATTGAAGCCTTGGTAGAGGAGCTTTATAAACAAAGGGCGGAAGACTCTTCCCAAAAATCCATTGTGTTTTCTCAATTTACAAATATGTTAGACTTAGTTGAGTGGAGATTGAAGAAAGCTGGATTCAAAACCGCCAAGCTATCAGGGAACATGACACCAATGCAAAGAGACCAAACAATCAAGTATTTCATGGAAAACGCAAACGTCGAGGTGTTCCTGGTATCTTTGAAAGCAGGTGGTGTGGGTATTAACTTGACAGCAGCTTCTACAGTATTTTTGTTAGACCCATGGTGGAATCCTTCATTGGCTGCTCAGTCAGGAGGTAGAATTTTGAGAATTGGACAAAAAAGACCAGTTAAGATTATACACATGTGTATAGAAGACAGCATTGAGTCGAAAATCATTGAATTGCAAGAGAAAAAGGCAAACATGATTAACGCTGTTATCAACCAAGATCAAGCATCGATCAATAGACTGACACCTGCTGATTTACAGTTCTTGTTCAGTAATTAAATATGTTTTTCTGCTGTATATATTAAACTTCATGGAATTCCTGGATTTTTCGGATTTAAAGTGAGAATCTTTGCTGTTAAAAAAAGATCAGAGTCCCCTTCAAAATTTTTGGACTTCCTAGAGTTACAAAGCTTTTGTGAGCATTCTTCTTTTTTTTTTATTCGCAAGAAAACTCTGTTTCAAGATCACGTTACACCTCTTATATCTTAAGGGAGGCATTTATCTTTGCTTAGCACACCAAGAAATAACGTACTTTAATACCGAAAGGATTGTTTTACTGTTTTTGTTCTTATATATATAATCCAGCTGCTTTATTATTGATTTGAGATATGGTTAAAGAAACTGAATATTATGATCTTCTATGTATAGAAGTCACTGCCACCGATGAACAGATTAAAAAAGCCTATAGAAAACAGGCCTTAAAGTATCATCCAGATAGACCAACAGGTGATACTGAAAAGTTCAAAGAACTATCCAAAGCCTTCCAAATATTATCCGATTCTAACACCAGGTACATTTATGATACATATGGTAAGGAGGGCAACCCACCTGAAAAGGAAACTGTTGATGCCACAGAGTTTTTTGACTCTATATTTGGTGGTGGAGCTTTCAAGAACTTCTTGGGTGACATCAACTTCTTTGGCGACATGCCTGATGAATTGTCCATGGATGGAACCATGAAATCCAGTGACTCCACTGATGTTTCTCACCAAAATGGAAGTAGTGACAACACCGATGACAATAGCAATGATATAGCTACAGCTGGTGACATGTCTCATTTAAGCAACCAAGAAATAAAGAAAATGAAAAGAGAACATAAGGAGAAGATGAGACAACAAATGAGGGAAATTCAGGAAAAGAAGGATGAGGCCACCAAAAAGCAAATTTTGGAGATGACCACATACTTGAATACTTTGATTGACGACTACTTTTTGTATCAAAGACAAAACCGTATGGAGGATTACAACAAAAAAATTCAAAAAGAAGCTAACCTGCTTAAGGTTGAATCCTTTGGGTTAGAGTTGGTCCATTTGATCGGTTCTATTTATACCTCCAAGGCTGACAGTTTCATTAAAGCAAACAAGACTTTTGGATTTTCCAAGGTAGTTACTGGATTCAAAGACAGAAAAGAAACAACTAAGAGTGCTTACGGTATATTATCATCTGCGTTAGAACTTAATAAGCTGGCTAATTCCTCAATGAGTGACATGGGCTCTGAAGATGAAATGACTCCTGAACAACAAGCTGAAATGGAAGAGAAATTGATGCCTAAGGTTTTGAAGACAATGTGGCTAATGACCAAGTTTGAAAGTAGTAGAAAGGTCAAAAAGACCTGTGAAAATGTTTTAAAGGACTCAGACAAGAATAAAAAAGAGAGAATCGAAAGAGCCAAGATTATGATGATGATAGGAAAGATATTCAAAGAGACCACTAGAACTAAGGAGGAGCAAGAAGAATCCCAAATGTTTGAGGATATGATTGCCAAAGCAAAAACCAAATAGTTATTGAATTATATATTTATGCATTCTTTTATTTTAGCTTTGTAATGCCATGCTTTTTGTATGTTAATTAGCACCTCCTATCGGACTTAATAGATTGTTTACACCTTGTGAAAGTGATGTAGATTCGCCAAAATTATTTTGCCAATTTTCTTTTTTTTCAAATCGTTTATTTGATTATTTGAAAGTATATCGATCAAATTACAACAGATTTTGTTTATGAACCTCAAAACCGAATAAACAACTAAACAGAACTTTCTCTGCTTTTGGTCATTTGAAATTATTAGAATCCAGCTTTGTTCTTCTTTTTTGAGCTAACTGAGGTTTGAGAAAATTACATATATATATATAAAAGATTGTTTATCAATAGACACGGTAATAACAATCACGATAAAACATGGCAGCTTTGAAGACAGCTTTTAAAAAATTCACATCTACACTGTTAGTAGTTGCTATTCTATTAAGAATATATATACATACATATCCTTCATTGACACCTGAATTATGCTCTTGGGATGATAAACAACAAAGTCAAATAAGTGAAAAGATAACTGACATTTTCCGTGTTGAAAAAACACCAAATGTTAATAACATTGGTGGAATGGTAAACCTGGAATACTGGCAGACGTACTTTACTGATGTCTACCAAACTATTTTTAACCAGAAGTCTGCGGAATCCAAAAAGAGCCACAACAAATACACCAACCCTAGATTCTTATTGTTTGGGGATCCACAAATTAAAGGTAACTGGAAGAATACTCCAATACTGAAGAAGTTAGACACATTTGGAAACGACCATTATTTGGGGCATATATTCAAAACCATGTTTCAAAGACTTCAACCTGATTTTTCCATTGTCATGGGAGATTTGTTTTCTTCTCAATGGATAGGAGATGACGAATTTTATAACAGAACAGCAAGATACATCAAAAGAGTCTTTCCAGGTGCTATGCCTTTAAACGTTGAGAGAATTGAAAAGTTAAAGCAAGACTTCCCTGATGAAGACGGAGTTGGCTACAAAACCGATTGGGTCAAATTTGCCGATAAGACTATCCATGCAATCAACAACGATAAAGAAAGCTTGAATTTTGACATGGGAAATGACGTCTACAAGTGGACTGATGAAGACTCATGTATGTTCATTAACATGACTGGTAATCACGATATTGGGTACTCAGGAGATATCACATACCAACACATGTCAAGATTTGCTGATATGTTTGGAAAGGACAACTTTGTCTTGCATTACAATCAAGGCAAACCTAACAGCTACAGAATCGTCAATTTAAACAGCATGTTGCTTGAAGGGCCAGCTTTGGAAACAGAACTAATTACAACCACATGGGAATTTTTATTCAGATTGTTTGAAGAACAGTTTGACGGGACCACTATTTTGTTGCAGCATATCCCAATGTATAAGCCAAATGGGCTTTGCGCAGACGGCCCTGATACTAAATTCTATCCTCAAGACTATGACAAAGAAACATACAAGCAAGGATTGATGAGATCTCAAAACCACTTGTCTGTTGAAACTACAGACAAAATCATGAATTTGTTGTTCCACAACGGAAAGCCTGGTATTATTCTAACAGGTCATGACCATCATGGGTGTGATGTCATTTACAATAGATATTTATCGAAAATGAAGGATAACCCTCAAGGCTTGGCTATTTCCCATTGGAAAGCATCATCCAAGGTGGACAGCAAAAGCAAAAACAAGCAATTTTCAGGTGAGGTTGTTCAAGAAATAACAGTTAAGTCAATGATGGGTGACTTTTCTGGAGCCACTGGACTACTGGAGATGAAGTTCAACGAAAAATACGACAGCTTTGACTTTGTTTACAAAGAGTGTGTATTTGCTGTTCAACATGTTTGGTGGGTTACCATGATTACTAACATACTGGTAATCTTACTAATGAGTATCAGACTGTTATTTTTATAAGAAGCAAACCTCTCTTAAATTTTCAAATTCTAATATTTTTGCTATGCCTCTACTTTTTCCAATAGGGTCGATTATTTTATTTATAAAACGTGTTTAAGTATGGACTTTTGAAATTTTTTTTTTTAAAGAAAAAGAGTTGATTTTTCTTTTAAATATCCCTAAAACAAAGGGAGCGTAAAAAAAATAATAATAAATGTATACACAACCTTTTCCCCTTTTTTTGTATCTGTTTATAGGTACTATCAATAATTTCACCAAAAGACACTGATAGCATCTCCAGTAATGTCAGGAAACAAATCCAATTCATCTGGATTCTTAAACAAGTTTTTCAATAAACACAAAAGCCAACATACCCCTAAAGATAACATTGATGCAGAGACAGACAAAAAACCACAATCACAATTGCTCCTTCAATTACTTGAACTATATGAAACCCACAGCTACAATTACTCCTATTTTAAGTCAGTTTGCTTAGAGCAAGATGGCTACAATGACATTCCTGTAAACCGAGGTGTTTTAGGCTTAAAAAGCATGATTACTGAGTTGCGTTTTGAACTACACCAGTTGAGCAAAAAAAATCCCTTCTTGGTTGTAGTCAAAGATCCGGAAAATATTAAAAAAGATGAGGTTAGAGTATTCAATTCATTGTATATTATTATCAAAAAAGCTGAAAATATTGTGGAATATATTAAAGAGCAAAACATAGATAGCAATGGTATTATTCCAGATCAGTCAAGAACATCTTTATCTGAAAATCCTTCAGAGAAAAGCTCTTCTATATCTAGAAGAAAAAGCAGCTCAAACATGCTGGCCCAAATTGGAAATTCGTCATCAGTGCAACAGAATAAAATGTTTAAAAAACGTGTAATGAGAACTATGAGAGATCATATCCACGAGCCTAGATCTAATTCTAGTTCCAATATAAATGATATGGTTGATTCGAAAGTGCCTAGTTACAAGGATCAAAAGAAGCTTGAACGCCAAAGAGAAGAGCAAAGAGCACAAAAAGTAAACAACATAAACAAAAGTTACAGCAATACCAGTAGAGGATCCAATATAAGTGTTAAAAATAGAAAACAATCAGTAGAGATGCCAACAAAGGTGAAAAGTACCAGCGGCGAGTACGGTCATCTGGTAGATTTAACGGATAACACAAGCAAAATGGATTTGGTTGATGATAATGAACAAGCAAGCAAACTTGATCCGTTTGCAGACTTTGAATCCGATTTCGGGCAAGCAAAAGTCATAAAACCTGCTAAAATTACAAATCCCCCAGCAAGAAGAAGCCTCGAAGGCCAGCCAGTAAATGTTTCTTTGCATGCAGCTACATTGGCTGCAGGGAACAACACTGCAAAATCAAGACAAAGCGGAAGCGTACCGACAGTCCAAACAACAAGACCAAAGCAACCAACCAAGCTACAAAGCAGTACTAAAAAGATACCGATTTTAGAAAACTCAGGACAGGTTAATGCCAAAGCCAATTCATCCAGCAACAATGTTTCCAAGAAATCAGAAAAAGATTTACTTGAAGACGAAATATTAAGACAGACACCAGAGGTTGATTATAAAGTAGGGAAGCAAATTTTCCAAGAAATTTTAGTTGCCAGATCGAACCAAAGACCTTTGGAGTGGGATGATATTATTGGTTTAGACAACTGTAAAACACAGTTAAAAGAAACCATTGTCTTTCCGTTCCTAAGACCTGATTTATTCTCCGGATTGAGGGAGCCTATCAATGGATTGCTTCTTTATGGGCCACCGGGAACAGGTAAAACAATGTTAGCCAAGTGTGTTGCTTACCAAACAGATTCTACTTTTTTTAATGTCAGTGTGAGTTCTATAACATCCAAGTTTTTGGGTGAAAGTGAGAAGTTGGTGAGATCTGTTTTCACTTTAGCTTCGAAGTTGTCGCCCAGCATTATTTTTATAGATGAGATAGATTCTTTGTTAGGATCTCGTGGTGGAGATGAAGATGGTGGTGGTGACGATGGTGGTGCAGCAGGAGAAAGTTCAAGAAGATTTAAAAATGAGTTTTTGACCCAATGGTCTAACATCAACTATACCATGAAGGAGGATGGAACTTACAACAGAGTGTTAGTCTTGGGATGCACGAATCTTCCATGGGTTATTGATGATGCTGCTAGAAGAAGATTTCAAAAGAGAATATACTGTCCGTTGCCCAATGAGGAGGATAGAGTCAAGTTGATAGAGATGTTGTTGAACAAGAATGAAATCAAGAAAGACGAAGGGAACATAGCAAAGAACTTCAGTCTTGAGGAAATGTCCGAGTTGTCGAACTTAACAGACGGTTTCTCCAATTCTGACTTGCTTACTCTATGTAAGGATGCATCCATGGAGCCAATAAGAGAGTTAATTAGAAAAGGTGATAACTCCATACTAAATGTCGACAAAAACACAATCAGAAACATAACCATTGGTGATTTCAAAAGATCTTTGCATGACAACAAGGTTAAAGGTTCCGTAAATTTGGAAACCTTGCGTTCTTATGACAAATGGACAAACCAATTTGGTTCATAATTCATACAATTAATATATTTTAATGATCAAAGTTGAACGACTTCTTCTTCAATCGGAAATTAGCGGTTGTTTTTTTCCCTCCCGTTCTTTCGGTGGGGTGTGTTCTTCACGGTTTTTTGCTGCTAACGCACTCCGGATTGACCGGCTGGCCCTCACTCCAAACAGAAAAATATATAAATCTTTAATTTCAGTTTCGGAACTTCCGATAAATAGCACGCCCACCAGCAAACGGTGCTAAGGAAATCCCAGTTCGATGAAGATTGCCCATCTGAGATAAGAGCCAAAAAAAAAAAACATACACACACACGTAAATGAGATGAATCGTGTACTGATAAGCGCTTAAATCAATCAAATGATTTTAGCGTTGTATTGAAGGTGGATTGAAAAACAGTTGCTTATAAAGGAGAGTGGAGTCACAATCAATCATTCTAATTTCTTTTAGCAAAAATACAGTTGCTTTAATCAAAACCAGAAAGAAAAATATACTATCAAATCAATCTGAGAAACTACAATAACCATGACAACTTCACAAATCAAATCCGATACAATTACTGTTACTCCATTAGCTGACAAGCCATTAGGTTGCAAAGTTACATTGCCAGCATACTGCAACAACGACCCATCATTGTTGAATGAAACAGACCACAAAAAGCTTTATGAAGCTGTTTTAACCTATCTGGTTGTTGTGATACCAGGACAAGGAAACTTTTCTCCAAAATCTCAATACAATTTAACAAAATCATTTGATTCTTCTTTAACAGACGAGATCAGTTACGGTCATGAAGACAAAATCTTGGCCAACGACAAAAGCATTTTGAAGAGAGACTTAATCACCATAAAGGAACAGCCAGAAGTCCATATTTTGGGTAATGGTGTATGGAATGATCCCAAGTACGGTAAGGATGACATTAACTTGAAGCATCCAACCCATTTTACATTCCATAAGGAGCACTTGCCTAAGGAAAAGTGCTTTGACGTTCCAGAAGGGGAGATTCCATGGACCAGATTTTACAGATGGCACATTGACTCAGCTCTTTACAAGTTGTACCCACCAAAGATCACTACACTGTTAGGTTTGAAAGTTCCATCAAAAGAAAAAAAGCAGTTGGTCAAGTATGATGATGCTGAAAACAATGAATTGTTGGTCCAGCAAGCCGCTACATGCTTTGTCTCTGGGGCCAATGCCTTTGATTTATTGTCCGAAGAAGACAAGGATATTGTTTTGAACAGTAAGATTATGTATGCACCACATCCTTATATCTACATCAGTCAATGTGCAGCAACCAACGATGGGTTGACTATTTGCAATGAAGGCAAAGAATTGGAATTGGATGAATTGCCAGCCTGGGAGGAAAAGCACATTATGAAGTTGCCTTTGGTTTGGACAAACCCAGTCACCGGCAAGCATCACCTGCAAGTGCACGGTTGCTGTGTGTACAAGCTATACTTGCCAAATGGGGAGGTTTTGGGATTAGAAAAATCCAGAGAACTCATTTACAAATGGATGAAGCCTGCCATCAACCCTGAAAATGTATATGCTCATGAATGGTCCAATGGTGAGCTATGTATTTTCTACAATAGAGGTGTTTGGCATTCTGTTTCTGGTCAATTTGACGAAGGCGAAACTAGATTGTGTCATCAATGTAACATAGCCAGTAACGAAGTTCCAACTGTTCAAAATTAAGTATATATTCACTTTTAACTTATTTATTCATGAAGAAAATAATAATAAAAATAGTAACATCAGAGTATATATTGAAATAATATCTTTATTGTCTAAACACATTGTTCAAAGATGTTTGATATAAGACCATGTGTAAAAGAAAATTTGAATTCGAAATTATTGCCTTTCTGTTCTGAAGTTTTCTCCTTTTCGTCTGTTCCGCTGTCTTTATCTTGGCGTCTTCCTGTGATGACTATACCTTGTGAGCTAGTATTATTGTTATTGCTGTTGTTGGTAGTTTCGTTTGCAGCTTGTGTATCCACAAACTCCTGGGATTCCGTGAAGTTAAACCAGGTAGGTTTCGCCTCATTATTACCAATGCTTTGGTATGCACTGTTTCTAACTATATGTAAATCTGAGAACATTTGCTTCAAAGCTTCGGGCAACTCAGGATAGGTTTGGTTTATTTGATTTTTGAACCCGCTTATTAGTGGGTGCTGAAGCGGCATAACTTCGCTATCGTATTTCATTTCCAAGGTGTCCTTTCCAACAGTATACAGAATAGATTCATTTTCAACAGCATTATCTATAGTTTCAAAGGTCTTTGTAGTGTTCTGAGGCTTTTCTAACTTCATGAACACAGAAGGAACAGTGAACTTGTCTTTCAAGTATTTCTCTCTATCTTCTTTTTGTTTCTTTGCCTTTTCTTGTTCAAACTTCAAGCGTTCTTCTTTTTGTTTTTCTTCTTGTTCTTTCAGCTTTCTCTGTGTAGCTAATTCACTCCATTCAACAGTCTTTGGGGGCAGTGGTGAGTTGGCAGTATTGTTTGCTAAACTTCCCGCAGATGAAGATGGAGTAGTAGGAACTAAAGATTTCGGAGGAAGATTACCGTATAGGCCTAAGCTGTTAACAGCTGGTTTGCTGACTGAAGCATTACTGGATCCTAGTGTTGTGTTAGGAGTGGATATGCTCTTTTCATTAACAACAGTGCCACTGGTATGTTTTTCCTTTTCCTTTTTCTTTTTCTTTTCTTCGGGTTTTTTAATTTTGGCAACTGCTTCCACTCTAAGACTCTCAGCATCAGGTTCTTCTGAAGACTTTGTAGGTGTTGACGGCTCTGTTGGAATTTCTATAACAATGTCTTTAGCAGACTTTTCAGTGATCATGATTTGTTTATTGTTGAATGCTTCTTGTTGGGCTAGTTTGGCCTGGAGTTTCATCTTGTTTTTCTTTTCTTTCATCAGACGCCTCTGTTCTTTCTTGCTGGCTCTTGTAGCTTCTGCATCATTCAAGGCCGGTTGGGTAGAAGATGCTGCTGGAGTTTCTGCATCTTTGTTTACAGATGAGTTGGGTTGTTCCATAATAGGCTCTCCATTTTCCACCAGAACTTCCTCATATTTTTCAATGGTTTCATGCATCAGTGGTGCTGACAAATTGATGTATAATAATCTAGCATCATTAGCATCATTTTCAACCATATCGTTGATGTCCTTCCTCAACTTGGTTAGCTTTTTATATTCCTTCTTTAGATCATTGCTGGAAGCATTAAACTTGTTGGGCTTGTTGCTTAGCTTGTACTTGAATATGTTATTAGCATACAACTCAAGAGTATCTTTGAACTTCTTCTTATTATCTAGAATATTCATCTTTTCAAGAATGGTTTTCCAGGGGTTTGATTTTTTTTTGGAGTTCAGCTTTATTGTATAGGTTTAACTAAAGATATGGAAGTTGAAGGAATAAAAATAATAAAAAATAATATTAAAAATTTTATGGTATAAAGGTTTGGAGGCATGAAGAGAAAAAGCTTTGTAGCTAAAAAAAAAAACAAAAAAAGGTAGTCTAAAAACCAGACAAGAATTTTCCATACAGCTTCCTAATTAGGAAATATGTTTGTGGATGTCGGGTTAATATTTTAATTTTGTCAAAAACGTGTCTGTTTTGCGTATTATGCTTTAAAGTCATACTGCTAAGGGCTTTTAGCACCTATTACGGATATAAGTAGTAGTCAAAAAAAAACAAACAAACAAACAAAATTGTGGGAATTATTTTGGCCACTCACCCTTTACAAGTGTTTTTTTTAAAAAATCAACGTAAATACCTCTGTTGGTTTTCTCTGTTTGTTTTTTTTTTTTTTTAACCAGCCAATCTTCAAGCAGCAGGGGTCAATCCTACTGCTTGAGGGGTAAAAAACAAAAAAAACATAGAACAGAGAGCTTTTTTTTTATACTCTATTATTTTTTCCAAAAAAAAAAAAAAAAAAAAAGCATTTGCATTACTTACCTATACATTCTGTTGTTAAAATTTTGAAAGGACTAATTATCAATACGATATATATTAAACGTTATTTTATAAATAACCAGAACCCTTTATAACACTGGTGACATCACTACGCTTTTTTTTAAAAAAATACCTTTTCGTTATACAGATTTATTAGTCACTGCCTAATACTATTAAGGAATACCAAATCATAACAAAATTAAATATATAACACAATGGACAATACTCAACCAAATGGCAGTTCCCAGCAACTTTTGAACAATTTAAATGCCACAAGCACTACCCCCGCTAATCATATCAAACCCTTGAATCAAAACCATCACCTGAATCACTTGCAATTCAGACAATTAAGTAACAACACCAATGACAGAGCCAACAGCTACATGAACTTTTTTCAAAATATAAATGTCCCACATAAATTTAGCAATACTAATTTGATTGGTGAAGACTCGGATATCACCAACAACCTAAAGCCGCTGTATAAAAACTACAACATTGATGTGAGCCAGTGGCCATTGACAAACCCACCCATATTTGAAAACTTTATAAACCCATATGATGATTCAGATGTTAACTCCAACTTCCCACCACAAATGATGATGGGCCACATGTCGCAAAAAGGACAAACCTTCGATGATGGATACATTCCAAGCAATTATATTTCAGATAAGGACAGAAGAAGAAGAAGAGTATCCATATCCAATGGTCAGATTGACCAGCTGAATAACGACATTTTACAAGTCGACCAGCTATACTATTCACAACCACCTGTTTACCCAAAGCTGCTGCTGAACCAGGTTCCAAACATGCCCGAACTGGGGAACATGGTAAAAATGGAACCAAGGGATGATAAGCTGCTCAGTAATAAAGCTCTACAGCCAGGTAATTCCGAATTCAATTCGCAACAGGATCAAATTATTTCAAAGAACACAGGTGCATTAGGCGATGACAACCAAAACAGCAAATCTAGTTCAAACTTCAAAAAAGGAGGGGCAAAGAGAATCTTACCTCCAAGCAACACATTAATTCCAGGTACTCCAGAATATAAGAAAGCTAGACTATTGGAAAGAAACAGAATAGCAGCAATGAAATGTAGACAAAGAAAGAAACTGGAAAGGGATCTCATGGAAAGAGACTATGATAGAATGGTTGCGGAAAACAGAGATTTGAAGAAAAGAGTAGAGGAGCTGGAAGCACTACTAATAAACAATAAGAACTGATAAAAAAAAATAAAAAAAATAATCCTTATATATTAGTATGAAGTTGTTACATAGTTTTATTCTCTTACTGCGTCTAACCAAGGCATCATCATTGCTTCTCTGGCTGTCAATCTATATTGATGGTCATAGCATAGCAACCCATCAATGAAGTCCACAAAGTCAGAATCGAACAGCTCTTTATTACATTTTTCAACAGCCAACTTTCTCCATGATTTCTTAGGGTAGTATGGGAAGTCTTGTACCATTTGCTTGATCTCTCCTTGCAGCTTGACACCATACTTTTCCATGTAGCTGAATAAGTCATCTGTACCCAGGATCTTGATTATCTTCAATAGCTGGTCATTGTTATCTTTTCCGTGGAAGAATGGGTCTTTTTGGAATACCAGGGCTGCTAGAATGCACCCCAAAGACCAAAGATCCAAAGAATAATCATATTTTTTGTAGTTGACCAATAGCTCTGGTGATTTGTATACTCTGGATGCAACTCTTACATTATGTTCTGCTAATGGATAATAGAACTCAGCAAGCCCAAAATCGATTATCTTGACTACATCATTGTCAAAGTCATAACAAACATTGTACGGCTTGATATCTCTGTGCATAATACCCATTGAGTGAATATAGTCCAAACCTTTCAACAGTTCCCATGTATATTTTTTCAACTTCATCTTTGTGAAGTTCAAGTTCTTGAAGTCACTGTTGACAGCGTTTTCAAATATCAATTTATATTGATCAGAGTTGGATATTTCATGGTGATCAAGAAGAATCACATTATTTATACCATTGTGATCTTTCATGTAATACTTTCGTACCAGTGTATTGTCATGGTTGTAGTAGTTGAAATTCACGTCTATAAATTTGGTGACTTTAACGTATTCGTTTTTCAAATTCAAATTATTCAAGATTAACAGCTCTCTAAAGATTCTCTTTCTCTTGATCGGCTTCAAAAACTTGATAACATAGTATTTATCTGTTGAATTATCAATAGCCTTGTAAACATCGGAGTATCTTCCCTTACCTATTTTGCTTAGAACCTCCAACTTCATATTTGAAGCTGATGTGTCTTCATGCTGCTTTTTTAAATCCTTTAATTTGACAAATGTGTTTGTATTGTTGACGTATGTTGTTGTTCTAATAGGTCTGATTTCTTCCATTGATTGGAATGAACATTGGTTATCTCTACAGTAAATCCATTCAAATATTTCATAATTGCTGTATAAATCACCTTGTGGATAGCTTGGAGATTTTTCCAAATCGCCTAAAGCATCAGCATATACTCTGGATTTATGTTGAGATTCTTCTACAACAGTCCAAGAGTTAGACATCTTTCAGTTTGTGTTTTGAATATTTACTATTATTGCGTCCTAAAATATATATATATACGTATAACTATTGCTTCTTAGCGTGTAAAGATCAGTTTCAATTGAATATAAGTACTATAAAATGTGCTAGCAAAGGACTTACTGAATGGAGCAATAAATTTTTTGTTATTAAATATCTATTATTTCTTGTTGGTGGCTCTGTTTGTTTTTGAATCCCTTTGAAAAGACAGCATAATGACACATGTGCTTATAGAAAACAGAAATACCACATTCACGTCACTAAAATAATCACAGGAAACTTTATAAAAAAAAAATAACATAAAAAAAAAAAATTTTCTTTCCACAGATTGAAAACAAAATTTCCGAAAACGGCAAATCACAGAGATCGGGGTAAGTTAAATCATCAAATTATAGCCATGTATGGCTATGCCACTTACAAGCCCAACCCAGACTAAACAAAGGATTCATATATATCATCATCAGTGTACCCTATCATCTTCAGCAGCCCAATGCTTTTCTTAATACTATCGTCGATATTGTCATTATTTTCACTTTGCTTGGGGAGCTTCTCGTCTACATTTGCCGGTTTAGCCTCCTTGATTAAGCTTAAAATATTTTCTTTTGTGCTGAGCTGTACATCCAAAGCAGCCTTATTATCTGCATCTTCTTTTCCGTCATTTGTATATGAAGATACTATAATCTTTTCATGTTTCTGCTCATCTGCCTTGTCATTTTTATTTTGATTATGGAAGAGGTTGTTATTCTTCTTGGCATCTTTCTTAGCGGGAGTAATTTTCTTGCCCTTTCCTTTAATATTGATTTTAATCGCCATTGCTCTATTGGCATTTACAGATGGTTGGTTCTGGTTAAGGTACTTAAGTTAAAGTTAACATTTTTTAAAAAAAATAAAACTTAACATGTTTTTCGGATTTGGGATGATTATACCGGGCATTCAAGATTTTTTTTTATTTATTCAAGAAACAGTCTTTAAAAGAAAAGTCTGTAAACCCACCAAAGCAAATACTCTTGTAAATATTCATAACCCTTGCAAATGCTGGTCATTACAAAGTTTAGGTATCAAAATACTATTTTTGTTTATACAAAAAGATCCATGTTTCTTACAAACAACAAGCTGAAGAACACAAATACCAACAGAGATGACAACAAAGATAAAGAAACAAAACTTTATCCAAGTTCTTACTTTACAAAATTCTCTGAGAGTGTGCAAGAATCTAAGAACAGCTACTTTGCTCAGATAGCTGTGCTCCAGAAAAAATTAGAAAATATACCGGTATTGTTATCAAATGCAAACAAGTCAATAAATAGAGTTACGGGATATGAAACAATCCAAAGCCTAAAATCTGGTATCAAATCAATAGAAATAGAACTGTACCAAGATAGAATCAGTCTAGAGCGAGAATCAAAGAAACTCAAACTAATCAACGTTAGACAAACTGATACACAGAATCTTATCAATGATCTGCTCTCAAGAAAGTCAACATGGTCGCCGAAAGATTTAAAATCATTCACGGAAACATACAATGAAAATCAGCAAAACATTCATGACCTTGATAACCAAAAACTTAAAGTAGAAAAACTGGAAAGGAATGTCAAAGTTATGGAGCAAGATGTGCACAACCTGATTTTGAAGAGGTATCACGAAGAACAGATTTGGTCTGATAAGATTAGAAAACTATCGACATACGGAACACTACTGCTTTTGGTAATCAATTTACTTTCTTTCTTTGCTTTGCATTTGTTGTTTGAGCCTAGAAAAAGAAGAAAACTTGTAGCAGCCTTTGAAAAGGAGACAGTGTCATTTATAGAAGATATAAAAAAGCAACAGTTTGAACAAATCAAGTTGCTTGAGATTGGAATATCTCAGAAATTAGATGTTCTATTAGAAGAAAAAGATAAACATAAAAGAGTAATAGAAGAGTTGGAAAGAAGGCAAAAAACAGGCATTTGGGTTTACCTGAAATCGTTCTTTAAATCAATAAACCATAACTTTAGGTCGTTCATAAGCTCCATAATGTTTTTGAAAAGCTAGGCTTCTATGAGACATCTATATACATACCACTTTATAAAAAAAAATGAGAATTGTAATTGCTTGATAGTATTTGTTGTTTTGTTCATTAACTGGTCACGTGTATGGAATTTATATGTTAACAAGTATTTTAGTACGGGGTACGCTTTTTTTTTTGTTTTCATGTGTTGTTTTTTTTTTAGTGTGCTATTTCGGTGGCAAAAAAAATGTAGGTAATATATCTCACGAACTTGTAATAACCATCTATTAATCTTGATAGTCCCCCAAAAAAAAAACTCCTAAAGGAAAACCAAACCAAAAATGACTACAGTAGCACCATCATTGAACAAATCAACAGCTATTGAAGCTGACATTAATGGCTCTGCCAGCCAATCCTTGTTTGAAAGGTTGCATGCTAGATTACAACAAAATAATGATACCAATATCACCAAAGGCCAAGATAATGAAGATTTTTTAAAGCTTAAGAAGTTACAAAGAGAAATGGAACTCTTAGAAATTCAAGAAACATACATAAAGAAGGAAATGATTCATTTGGAAAATGAGTTGATCAAGTCTAAAGAAGAAATTCTAAGAATTCAATCTGTGCCTTTAGTCATTGGTCAATTCTTAGAAATCATTGATAATGACACAGCCATAGTCACCTCAACCACTGGTATGAATTATGTCGTAAAAATCCTATCAACTTTAGATAAAGAACTACTAAAGCCTTCAACCACAGTAGCTTTGCATAGACACTCAAACGCCATTGTAAAGATCTTACCACCTGATTCTGATTCCTCTATCAGCATTATGTCAGCTGATGACAAACCGGATGTTACTTTTGCTGATGTTGGTGGTTTGGATGTACAAAAGCAAGAAATCAGAGAAGCTATAGAGTTGCCATTATTACAAAAAGACTTGTACGAGCAAATTGGTATTGATCCACCAAGAGGTGTTTTGTTATATGGACCACCAGGTACAGGTAAGACAATGTTAGTAAAGGCCGTAGCCAACGCCACCAATGCAAGCTTCATCAAAGTCAATGGTTCTGAATTTGTACACAAATATCTAGGTGAAGGTCCAAGAATGGTAAGAGATGTATTCAGACTAGCCAGAGAAAATGCTCCAAGTATTATCTTTATTGATGAAGTCGATTCCATTGCTACCAAGAGATTTGATGCCCAAACCGGCTCTGATAGAGAAGTTCAAAGAATTTTGATTGAATTGTTAACACAAATGGATGGTTTCGACCAGCAAACAGACGTCAAAGTCATCATGGCCACCAATAGACAAGATACTCTAGATCCGGCTTTACTAAGACCTGGTAGATTGGATAGAAAAATTGAATTCCCTTCATTGAAAGACAGAAGAGAAAGAAGACTAATATTTAACACCGTTGCTGAAAAGATGAACTTGTCTCCAGAATGTGATCTAGATACATTGATTTCAAGAAACGATCCATTGAGTGGTGCTATCATCACTGCTATTATGCAAGAAGCTGGTTTGAGAGCCATAAGAAAAAACAGATATGTCATATTGCAATCAGATTTGGAAGAAGCTTATGCTGCCCAAGTCAAGACAGCTGATGATAATGGTAAATATGAGTTCTATAAGTAAATTTTGATGTTATATAAAAGTTTAATTTGTCATTTTAACAGTTGATTCATTAATTTTATGCATGCTCTTTGCTGACAGAGAATCAGAATTCAATATTTATGATATCAAAACCTAGTGGGGACTTATCAAACCCATCGTTTAGATTTAAGTGATAGGGAATATGGTCAATGACTGCATACTTATATCCTAATGAATCCAAATCATCTCGGAATCTTGTTGGCATCACTAGGTTTACTACCATTGAAGACTGCTGTTTTTTGAGCTTTAGATCTTTTATCAAGTAATCAAAGTTGTCAATATCCACACCCATAAAGTCGTATATGTTTTGGCTACCTTTAAGATCATGAGATGTTTTCAATTGTCTAAAGCCACTGTCGTCAGCATCGGAATCTACAAAACTTATGAACAAGCTGGATTTAGTTTCTGTTACAAGGTAAAATGGCCAATGCAAAGGCATCAAAGTATGCCAGAAAATTATATCGTTTTTTGATATTGAGTTCAAGAATGAGACGTTCTTTGTTATAGCAATCAGTCCAGATTGATGGCAAGCCCCCATAATCAATAACATCAGAAGGTTGAATATTATATGGCCAAGGAAAGAAACCTGAATAATTTTTTCTTTAAGTGGCATTTGTAGCTTCATGTATTGTGCCTTCATGTTTCTGAAATCAATTGAGGAATAAAACAGCGGAATGAGAGGAATCAAAAATCTGGCTTCTTGATGAGGAAATATTGAAAGGAAAAATAACCCTGATATGCATGTCAAAAGTGGTATTTTGTTTTCTATAAACATATTGCTTTTGAAGTTAACTGCTATCAAGATTAGCACAAATGGAGAGACTAAGAGAGGTAAATTAATCAACAAATGGTTAAATCTTGAGTGAATACCGTGCTTCTCCAAGTTTGCATTGTTTTTATTGTATTTCCAATTTTCAAAAGGTGTTAAAATAAGTCTTCTGTTATTGAAGTAAACTGCTGAATCCATCTTTGTTATTCCTAAAATGCCTGCCGCCAATGATACTGATAAGCATAAACTATAAAACATAATCTTCTTAAAAGAATCATTAACCAGAATTTTATATGCTTTATAAGCACATGGTAGTATCAGCCATAAAACAAATGTAATTCTGTTGTGGATTCCTATAGCAAAAACCAAGCCTAATGATATAAACGAGTTTGAGTTCAAAAGAATTAAAAACACCATCAATAAAACAGTCTCTATAGAATTGGAAAATGATCTGACTTGGTAAGTGAGTAAGGTGTATGAACTCATCATCAGAACTTTAGAAACACTGTAATTAAACTTATTTTTGGTAAACACTTTGAGGTATACCAAATATGATATAGTAAATATAACAAAGTTGTAATACTTTAGAGTCAGAAGTATTTCAAAAGGGTTTAGTGTCAAAATATTTCTTACTAACAGTTCATAGTAGAACCTTAAAATTGCAATGCTTCGGATAGGCAGATTGCTCACAGTTGAGTACTCCCAAGTTATGGATCCGTTATTCAAATGCTTGTCAAAACCATTGAAAATATACTTCAGCAAAGGCTCGAGGGATTGATAATGCTCATCTGGATGTATATAAGAGTTTGTTAGAGGAATTAAAATGATATTTATTGATACCAAAAACCAAGTGCTGTATGCAAAATTGTACATTTTATCTTGGTGATTAGATTAAAAACTTGTGTATTTGCAAAAATAATAACAGTACACGTGAACATAAATTTTCAGCAAACAAAAAAAACCAAAAATATCAAAATGCAAATAAACGATCTGATAAAGGGGATTAAGGAACTGTTTATGGTATAATAATATTTTTTTTATATACAACTCATACTGTCTTTTACTTGCTGATATGGATAACATCGTGATAACACTTTGCCCTACTTGTAACTGCAACTTGCCTATTACGGACACTGTAAATCTTAAACTCAAGAAAAAAAAAAACTTGAGCGTCATCTCAAAAATTCTACATTTCTTTTTTCTTTTTTTGTTTTTGCTTTTTTTTTTTTTTTTGTTCAACCTTAAACCAAACACCTTGTTTTTACCCAATCAAACCAACAACAAACAGCAAAATGGAGGTACAAATAGATACTAACGAGGTTAATGCTATAGCTACCTGTTTTTATAACATTAATATTAACAACAATATCAAAGAAAATGAAGAAGTTTTAAACAATTACAAATCTCAAAACTTCAACAAAATGATCATCATCTTATTCCAATTGATCAACAGTGCTAGTGAAAACGATGTATCCATCACTACTCTTTCATCAATTTACTTGAAAAATACTATACAATTGAATTTCAAAAGAAATGTTATGGGTAACCCAGAATTATCAAGTTTTGTCAATGAACAGATTATCTTAAGTTTGATAAAGTCGGTAAACGTAGGTATCATCAGAAAGCAACTTTTGCAAATTGTGTCTACTATTTTGAGTTATTCTAACTCTGAAAGTGATCCGTATGTATTTGGCAAGGACTTGATAACCAAGATCAAGTTATTATTCCAATCATCTGATCATAATGAAAATTTAAGTGGTATCTACCTAACTTACGAGTTGACTAAGTATTGCAGATACTCCATAATTCAAACTAACACTAATAAAGAGTTTGAAATGATCTACCACGAATTCAGCGAAGCCTTGATTCCGCAAATATACGGTATTTTAAATGCCAACTTAGTTAAGTTCCAAAATAAAGAAACAACACCTATATTGATTGATATCACTCATTACTTGATTAAAACCTTTTATTACTTGAGTAATTTCAATAGACCATGCATGATCTTGTTCAACAGTGAAGAATACATGAAGAAGTTTGTTGTTTTATTAAACGATTATGTAGTAATCAATGATCTGAATGAAGTCATCGAAAAATGGTGTGTTTCTGTATTGTCCAAGATTTTCAACAAATTCAGCAGAACCACCAAATTTGTCAACGAAGATATCATTAACTACAACATCGACAACATTTTCCCAATCATTATCAACAACGTCTTTGAATTGATCAATAACATTCTTATGGGTAACAAAAACCAATTGAACAAGAAGACCAATTACTTCATTTTCATGTTGTTCAACAGATCAACAAAAATCGTCAAGATTTATGATAGCTTCATCAAAATGAACCTATTGAAAATATTTGAATTGTATTTAATTCCGTTGCTGAAGCTGAATGACGATATGATTGATGAGTATGAATTTGATCCTCAAAACTATATTAATAACGTTTTCCACAATGAAAGTTACGATCACGAAGTCATATCAGGATTTACTCAACTGATCATGAACTTGAAGTTGAATGATTCTAAATTGTTGAACGAAATAGTTCAATTATCATTGATGAAGGTGCAAGAATTTATTGCTGATGGTGATAAAGACTACATCATGGTAGAATCATACGGTGCTTGTTTAAGTTTGACTTTTGTTTATTTGGAAAGCTTGACTATATTCAGCAATTCCTCTGACATTGAAAATGGATTGATTAAGGAAATCTTATTAACCATTATCAGCAATGATGAAATATTAGCAGTCAAGCCTTGGTTTATTGCAAGATTTTTGAACTGTTTATCATACATCACTCACGAATACGACAACATGGAAATATTATCTGTTTTATTCCAAAGATGCTATGATCTGTTCATCAATTCAAGCGATATGGTTATCAAAGTCGAATCTTTGTGTGTCTTGAGAACTATCATACTTTACAATATCAAGATACATGACAACATCAAGGAATTCATACCTTTAATTGTAGAAAAAATCTTGGTCTTACAAAACGACTTAGATCTGGAAATCTTATCCACTATCTTGGAAAAAATTATAGAAGATTTCAACAATGAAATCAAACCATTTGCCAGTGAACTAGCCATCAATTTGAAGATGAAGTTCATTAAATACTTGGACAACCTTGTAGACAACTCAGAAACTGATAACGAAAACAGTGAATACTATATCATTTCTTTGTTGAATACCATGTCAACATTGGTTAGCTCAATGACGCAAACTGATTTATCTGAAATTTTTGTTGAATGTGTTTTGTATATTATCAACAACAACAAAATTGACTTCATGACCGAAACCTTGGAACTGTACCAATTGATGATCATTACCAGAATGAACATGAAGAACGAGTTTGGCGAAGATATGTGGATGATATTGACTGAGATTATGGGCAGCTTTGAATTGTATGCAATGGACTACTTCCAAGAATATGAAAGCACATTCAAGACCTTACATTCATATGGTTTCTTGAAGATCTGCAGCAACAACATGGATAGATTCAATTTCATCAACAATTCATATTTGAAGATAATGGAAAACTATTTGATAAATGAAAGTGATGATGACTTCTTGATTGGAACAGTTCTGGATAATTTGGTTTACTACACTTTAGGTAATAGCACTTTGACTTTGAAATACTATTTGGATAACTTATTGAAGCTGTTGACTGATGATGAAGAAGGCTACGAAATTAACTTGGAATTGATTACAAAGGGTATTCTTGCCAATATCATAGTTAATCCAGCTGAAAGCATAAACATGATAATGAGCTATCAGGTAGAATTCAACATGAACGAAAACATTTTCAAGACTGTTTCAAAAGCCAAGTTCTATTCATTATTCTCTTTGAAATTATCGTTGCTAGCATTTTTCAAGGTATATGAATTAAAGGCCAACTTCAACCAAATGTATTTGAATGACTTCTTAAAGGAAATGATTGTGCAAAATGTAGCCTATATTCTAGAATTGCCTAAGGCTACCAAAAAAAGAGATGATTTGTTGACCTCTGACTATAACGATGAAGAGTACGATGACGAGGATTATGACGACTTCGAAGGAATGGGCAAGAGTTTGGTAGTTCATGAAGAAGATACTACAAGATCCATAATAGATAACATCAATATCTTTGCCAAAGTCAATGAGTTCTTTAACTCTTTGAATGAACAAGATATGAAGATTATTGAAGAATGTTGTGATGCGGGAGTAATAACAAATCTAAAGGGTTTCCTAAAGGTTTTACAAGGATGATTATATATGTCTATTCTTTATTATTCAATCTATTTCTACTTTGTTTGAACAAAAGCTCTTGCTGGGCCAACAGTTCTTCTTGGGACAAAGCAATATTTTTATTCTTGAAGTTCATTACCTTCTCTTGTTTTTTATGTAACAATAGTTGTTTGTCTTTTATGATATTTGCTAGAAGAGGTAAATAGTCGTTGAATTCTAAAGTGTCCAAGACTTTCAAAATATGATCATGGGTAATGGTTTTTTTGTTTTCTTTATTAATCAAGTCGATACTTTCACCAATAATCAATTGCAGAAAAATTATACCATATTCACTCAACTTTGTTTTGAAAGTCTTCTGTATGTTGATTTTAAGATGACTGTATCTAGGTAAGTTTATGATTTCACTGATAAGTTTGTTTATAGTGGCTTTAGGAAGAAGGTTAGCTAATTCTTCAATACTGACTTCTGATTCTGATGAGTTAAATTCCATATTTAGTATGTTGTGAATAGGGATGTGGTTTGGTTGATCTCTTAAAAGTTACTAGGTTTGCTGATGCAAATTGAAGATTTCATACAAAAAAAAAAAAATTAAAGAAAACAACAACAGAAAAAGAAAAAATATAGTATTTTTGACGGCGTTGGAAAAAATTAAACAAATTGGTAGCGATGGTTATACATCATATAGGGGATTAAAAACATTACAAATGAGCTGCAAGATATATTAAACGTTGTTGTGAATACTGTCTTATGGTTTATGTTTGTTTTATTTATTTTTCTGACAATTAATGCCAGTAAATGAATCAATGCTTAAAACACACGTTCTTACAAGACTTGAACCTAGTAATAGGTGTAAAAGTGTTTGAGTTTATATCAATATACAATTTATTGAAAGGATGAACCACACACAAATACAAAAACTAACTTTATATTTCTTTTACAACTAGCTGTATTTAGTACTAATAAAAGAGTAAGATGTATAGGTATATTAAGTGTATTAAGATACATAATGCTATTCAAGCATTTTTGAAATACACAGAAGTAGTTTCAGAGATTGATTTAAACAAAACCGCTACACAAATGCAAAATAAACATTTCTTTTTTTTTTTTTTGTGCTTTCTGTTTCTTTTCTTTTTATTTTTTTTTTCCCTTGCTGCCCACAATTTTCTTAGTTCTTTTTTCTTTTTTTTTTTCTTGCTCTTCTAATTTGTTCAATGTATTGGTTGATGTCAATGTATCTAAAAGATAACACACAGCTTTGCAGACAACCAAAGTAATCAATTTCCACTATCACCCTTTTTTTAATTATCAATACAAATGTCGACTGATAACAAGTTTGTTGATATTTACGAGGATATCATTACATACACATCTTTGGAATTGAACAATGTCAGTATAGTATTTAAAAACATCAATTCTAATCAAATCATAAGTAACATCAAATTAGATTCTAACATACAATATACTCACATAAATGTTACCACATTTAACAACCAGCTGGTGTCTCTTGTTGGTTTGGATAATGGTAATTTGATCATATTCTCCATCAACGATGGTAAAATGATTAGCAATGTGAAGATTTCCAATAATGCAATTTCTACCTTTTACATCAAAAATGATGTAGTATACATATTAGACAAAGAAAATATGCTATTTAAACTAAACTTATTAAACCATGAAAGTGCCGTTTTTAAGAACTTGAGTGACTACATCAACCAACAATCAATCAACAACATAGTCAGTCTAAATGATAAGTTTTTGATATCCACCCAATCTGTCAAGCTTATAGACATTAACAATAACGAGACTGTACATGAATATCCTGGTCATTTGAATGCAATCAAGGAAATGAAGGTCATTAAGAGTACTCCAACAGAATCTATCTTCTACTCCTTTTCCGAAAGTGATAATATCGTTAACTTCTACAACTCTAATGATAACAATAAGCTAGTCTTAGTGCTGTCTTGTAACGAGAACATCAAACAATTAGATTACAAAAGCGAAAATAATGAAGAAATTATTACTGTTATTACTCAAAATGGTAACTTAGAAATATTTGTTAACCCATTCTCTGATTCAAGTGCCAATGATAGTAAAAGAAGAAAAAGAAACAAAATTAATAAGAAATCTAATCTACAAGTCAAATTTGTACAATTCGATAGTGATTTGAAAATTGCATACTGTCAAAACTTAAAAGAAAATCAATTAAGGCTATTGTACCAATCAAACAGTACCATCGTCAGTTATGACTTTACATATGATCTAGGTCTAAAAGACCATTACAAGGAAAACAAAATTGAAATCAAAGCCGAAAACAATATCAAAAATACCAACATCATCAACCAAGCTGATATGAGCTCCAAAGTTGGTTATAAAGAAGGTAACAACTACATAACTCAAGGTGACAATTTCACCAATTTGGTTGAGCAAATCGATACAATTTTGAAAAATGACAACGACTTGTCTTTCAAAGATTTGAATTTAAACACCTCGAATCATTCCAGTAAAAAGAAATCCAATATCATCGGTACTTTGACCACCATCTTAAAACAATCTTTGGTATCAAATGACCACAATCTGCTAGACCAAGTTTTGAACACCAAGGATCCTAAGATTATTAAGCTGACTCTGTGGAAGCTGTCCAGTGACTTGATTATAAACTTTTTGATAAGAATTACTGATAAGATAATCATCTACTATAACTCCAACAATAACAATAACAACATATACGTTTGGTTGTACTACACATTGATCATACACGGGAACTACTTGATAAAGTTCAACAATAATCTGCAATTGAAACAGAAGCTGTCTAACTTATACTTCATTATAGCTAAAAAGTCCAGCTATTACCACAAGCTGGTCAAGTTGAACTCTATAATCAGCAGTCAATTGAGCAGAAGTATGCTATACGAAGAAAAGCTGCTATTGAACTACGAAAACGAGTTGATTGTCAATGGTGAAGAATATATTGATAGTGATTACGAGTACGATGAAGGTTTGGAAGAGGAAGAGAACTATGAAGACGACTACGAAAGCGGAGATGACGACGAAGATGATGACATCGAATTGGATGATGTTAATGAAAAAGGCTTTGATATCGATCATGACTTGATCCCTCTTGAAGTCAATCAGCATAGTGATGTAGAAATGGACTAATACCTATTGCTGAAAAATGCTTCTCGCTTTTATTATATTTACTATATAATACTAAATTAATTCTGTAGATTGATATTTTATTTTGCTGATCATGAATTGTATAAATCAAAAACAGTTATTTGTATTTATATGATATAGAACTGTAATATTATACCTTGCCAGAACAATACAATGGAGTCTCATTTTTTAAAGAAGTTCTGAAAAAAACAATATTGCCAATATTACTTTAATATAAATTTTTTCATTTAAAAAAAATATATGTGTATCTTTGAACGTTTTTCTTTGGAGAAAGTTTCTTTTTTTTTTTT